>CM067522.1:22835780-22948280 GCA_034509495.1 Acestrorhynchus altus | reverse complement strand
TCCACACCAGACCACAGACACACTCCACTGCCCTTTAACTGACATGACTGGAAGAGACTGGAGAACCTGTCCTGGAACCAGTCAGCAGGAGCCGGTCCCACAGAGCCCTGAGTGCAGAGGTGCTGATCTCAACACAAACACACAAAACAACCCAATCTCTACCAGCCAGATGGCTCTGAGAACATGCTGCTTACTGTGTGTGTGTGTGTGTGTGTGTGTGTGTGTGTGTGTGTGTGTGTGTGTGTGTGTGTCCTTCAACAACACCTGGTCTATTCTGACAGGCTGCAGCAATTCACTCAATAACCAAGCAAATCCCCCTCAGGCAGACTGAATAGTGTCGTAATCATTCTCTCTCACCCACCCTCTCTCTCTCCCTCACACACACACACACACACACACACACACACACGTCTCTCACTCTAACACAACTGTCTCTCACACTGTGCTACAGAAGCATCATTAAGACTGCATCGCTAAAGAGTTGTGAGAACTTGCACATGTGTGTGTGAGTGTGAGTGTGTGTGTGTGTGAGTGTGTGAGGGAGAGTGTGTGTGTGTGTGTGTGTGAACTCAAGCATTGCTGTAATAACAGAGGAATTAACGATCCTAATTAACTCTCTCCACCTCCTACTTTCCTCAACAATGGCCAGACTAAAGCCAGCTAATCCACACACCTTTCACACACACACACACACACACACACACACACACACACACACACACACACACACACACACACCCTCTCACACAGAGGTCATTTACACTCACAAGAATACACTCTCTGTGGATATACAGACCGAACTGAGTCCATTCACTGAAGACGTTAAAGGGACAGTTTCCTCAAATCAAAGTAGAGTTTAAACTCATATATTTCATAAACATAAAAAACCTTTATCAAATACAGTAAATCCACCTACAACAGTTTAATAGCTGCCTGTTTATTTACCAGATATTAGGACATAAAGTGTCCTAACATCATCACAACTGTATCAATTTACTTTATTCTCCTCCTTTCACCCTGATCTTCAATGATCAGGACCCCACAGGACCACCACAGAGGGTGGTGGTTCATTCTCAGCACTGCAGTCACACTGACATGGTGGTGGTGTGTTAGTGTGTGTTGCTGGTACGAGTGGATCAGACACAGCAGTGCTGCTGGAGTGTTTAAACCCCTCAGTGTCGACCACAAAACCCTGCGTCCACTCAGTCCACTCTATCAGACACTCCTACCGAGTGTCTCCACCTTGTAGATGTGAAGTCAGAGACAGAAGCTCATCTGTTTCTACACAGTTTGTGTTGGTCGTCCTCTAGTCCTTCATCAGTGCTCACAGGACGCTTCTCACAGGACGCTGTCGGCTGGACGTTTCTGGTCGGTGGACTGTTCTCGGTCCAGCAGTGACACTGAGGGGTTTAAACACTCCAGCAGCACTGCTGCGTCTGATACACTCGTACCAGCAACACACACTAACACACCACCACGTCAGTGTGACTGCAGTGCTGAGAATGAACCACCACCCACATCATATCTGCTCTGTGGTGGTCCTGTGGGGTCCTGATCATTGAAGATCAGGGTGAAAGGAGGAGAATAAAGTCTGCAGAGAAACAGATGAACTACAGTCTGAATTATAGAACTACAATGTTCTCCTGTGTGATCAGAGGAGCTGATAGAGTGGATAGTAAACACAAGGAGGTGGTCATAATGTTATGGTTGGTTTAGTTAAAGTGAAGATCACATGTCCATGTGTTTAATAATGTTCTGGTCAAAGGTGTTCGTGGGGCGTCAAAGTCTTTCATCTAAAATAAAAGTAGAATTCCGTTTTCTGGGATTCCGGCCCTTTAACATGAATCCCAGTATCCAGTTCAGAATCCAGTATGAGTCCAGTTTAATGGGTTAAATATGAAACGTCCACGTCACACACTGCACGTCACGCTGCACAGCGGAAATGATGAGGCCAAACCCCACCTCCTGCACAATAATAAAGAAGAGGTCCGGCGCTCCGTATTCAATCAAACCTCCCTCAGAACAGCAGCCCGGCGGCGGCTCCGGCCTCGGCTGACCGACAGCCGCTTTCAGCTTCATTAGCATTATTGAGCACACAGCAGGAACGTGCTTTACACAGGCCGAGGGCCAGTGCTGGCTGCGTGCTGATTGGTGGAGAGGACCATAATGGGATGTGGTTGCCAGGCGACAGGGAGTCAGCTGGCGGGGGCAGTGCAGGGGTCAGTTGAAGGGCCTTTTCTCATCTGGACAGGCTCTAATGAGTGAGTCTATTGTTCTGAGAAACAGAACGACACCAATCCTGATCTCAGATCAGCTCTTTAGATCTTATTATGATCCGCTTTAATACGGAGGTGATTCTGGATCAGTGTACACTGACCACTGCAGGTCATCTTCATACAGTCTCACATGTACACTACTACTATTAATAATCATCATCATCATAATCATAATAATCACAATAATAATAATAATAACAATAATAACAATAATAATAATCGTCACCATCATAAATCAATAATAATCATCATAATAAATAATAATAATAATAACAATAATAATAATAATAATCGGCACCATCATAATAATCAATCATAATCATAATTATCATCATAATAAATAACAATAATAATAATAATGATAATAATAATAATGAGAATAATAATAACAATAATAATAATAATGATAATAATAATAATCATAATAATAAATAATAATCATATTAATAATATCGATAATAATAACAATAATCATATTATTAATAATAATAATCATATTATTAATAATAATAATCATAATAAAAATCATCATAATAATAAACATAATAATATCAATAATAACAATAATAATAACAATATCAATCATAATAACAATAATATCAATAATAACAATAATAAGATCAATGATAATAATAATATCAATAATAATAATAATCATCATCATCTTCATCATAATAATTAATCATTGATATGCTTTTCATTGTAGGTACATAATCTGAGAGCTTTACAGCTGAAAAATCTGAAATAAATATTACATATTAATATTAAATCATATAAATACGTCTCGAAATCCTGGATTTAAGGAATATAAGAGCTGATGCTCCTCATGTTCTCTGATACACTCTGTTCCACATGTCGCTGATGATCTGCTTTACACAATAAACCCACCTACCGGTCAGAGGACAGCATGACACCTCCCCTCCCCTCCGTCCAGAGGAGCGTCTGACCAGCTGAGGAACACTGAACACTGACTGAACATCAGGGTTAATATTCTCACGGTGTAGTGGGTTCTAGACTCAAATCACAAAATAAAGCTCCTTTTATTGATGAGTGTAAATGATTCTTTCCAGACAGAGCTGAAGAGCAGTGGTTTGGGGTGAATACAGTACACCGTGACACAATGACAGTACCGCGGTGACCTGCAGTTTCATTGTTCCTGGCTGTTGTTGAATATTTATTCAAGGTCCTGTCACAGTACACTCAGCCTGACATTCACCCCTTCACAAGTAACCCGCTCACGATTACATCACAGCCAGTGAGAAAGTGGGCGGGGCTAAACGCTCTTTAACCGTGTTTTTAAAGTGGCCGTCTTTACGTGTGAAATACCGACGTACTGATGTTCCCGACCAAACAGCAGCTCTATCTATAACGTCTATATAACATTAGAATAACCCCAGATAAACGTTCCTCAGGGGTCAGACTGTGCTGCTGGTCAGTAAAGGTCCTGAGATCCTGGATTTCTGCTCCCCCTGATGAGACACAGCGGCTGAATGAGGACTGGGAACACTGGTAATGGTTAACACACGCGGTTGGTTTGTAACCAGTGATTTTACACCATTAAAGTAAACTCTGCTGCACTAACGCCGCACAACGTCCAGAGATTCCAGGTTAATATCCACTCAATGCCATGGATTTTACACACACACACACACACAGACACACACTCACACACACACACACACACACACACGCACACACACACTCTTAAGAACATGAAAAATCATTTCACCAGCTGTTTACCATCTTAAAGATTGGTGTGCTGTATTAAAGGGTCATTAGCAGGTCTGGACCAGACGCAGGACCTGGACGTAAAACCGAAGTGTCTCAGGTCCACGTCCTATTTAAACCATTTCATTTTCACAGTTTCTATATTCACCAGCGAGCGTTTTCCAGCCTCTATGGTTTAGCCCTCCAGGAAACCCGTAGACCAATCACATGCACAGCCAATCAGATCTGGAGCTTCCACATGACCCTCCTCTTGGCTCTTTTTGCTGAATGGCGGGACTTCATTCATAAACAAGTGGCAGGTTGAGTACTACGAGACTGATCGTCAGCAGTGGGAGAAGACAGCGAGGACAGATATGGCTCCTCGTCCAGAGCAGTCCAGGTTTCTCACTGGTGATGGTGACGGTGGACTGGTCAAAGTGGTCTCCACAGCAGCAATTGGTCAAAATGTCCCTCCTGCGTCTCTCTCAGTGATGAGGACAGTGTTTTGAGTGGGTCTACCTTTATCTCAGGATCTTTCCAGTCATGGTGTCATTTTCCAGTAATCCCAGTATTAGCTATTCACATCACAGCTCCTGTGGGAACTGTTCTTGTGCCAATCAATAGCGGGTCTTACTGGGATTTCAGCTCTGGTCTGTGTTCACACCTAAACCCCTTCCCATTTAATTACTGGTACAATTCCACCATGTAGGGACAAAAGTATTGGGACATCTCATCCACTGTTTCTTCTGAAATCAATGGTATTAGAAAGAGTTGATCCTGCTTCTGTTGCAGTAACTGTCTCTACTGTCCAGGGAAGACGTTCTACTAGATTCTGGAACATGGCTGTAAGGATCTGATTGATTCAGTGCCAAGACAGGTGGAAGTAAGGTTATACTGTTGGATGATCAGTACCCAGCTCCCCAACAGCTCAATGCTGGGGGTCTTTATACCCTCTAGTCCTGCTATTAGACATGGAGACAATAGATTCATGTGTGTTTATCTGCTCCAGAGAGTCCTATTCTATTGGCAGCACTCCTCTACAGGGACTGGACAAGCTGTGTGTGCCTTTGCACATCTGTGTCAGCAATGGGTGCAGCTGAAAGTAGGTGTCCACAAAGTTTGGACACATAACATATACCCACCTCTTGACAGGTGCCATTAGAAGCAGGTCATCAATGTTATTCACTGCACCTGTGGTTTTAATGTTATGGCTGATCAGTGTCCAGGAGTCCACGTTTGCAGTGATGGGCAGTTTCTCTCTCACACACACGAAAACAGGAGACACATGTAGAAGGACACAGGTTCCTTCCCCCTGCAAAACCAACAGTGCCTTCCTGAACCCCCTTACCCTATCCTTTATTTACATTCTTCCTGTCCTCCTCCTCTCCTCCTCCTCCTCTCCTGGCGTGCAGCTACATCTCAGAGAATGCCATTCTAGACACTTCAGTAAGCAGCTTACCCAGTCCTGAGAGATAAGGAGATGGTGTGACCCCACCTTGTGCAGCAATAACTGTATCTAAACGTTTCCGTAAAGGTTGATCAGTCCTGCACTAATCTGAGTTAATTCCTCCACAAACCAGCTTCAGCTCTGTGATGTTGGTGGTTTCCTCCATCAACTGCTGCTTCAGGACCTTCACAACAACTCTACTGGATTAAGATCAGGACTCTGACTGGGTCATTCCAGAACATTACCTTCATTCTCCTTTAAACGTTCTTTAGTGGAACCACTTGTGTCTATAGGGTTGTTGTCTTTCTGCATGGCCCATGCACAGCACGGGGGAGACACAGCAGATACAGCAAGCAGGGGTTCACATACTTTCACCCTCACAGATATGAAACACTGATCATCTTCATCAGTAAATACATTATTTTAGAACATTTTTTCTCATTTGTCAACTTTTTGAGGGAGTTATAAAGGGTTCACAAACTTTCAAGCACCACAGCACCCAGCTCTAATTCAAAGAACCCTTTAGTCTTTACTGTACAGAACCCTTTTGAGTGTGGACAGGAGGACAGCTGCAGCTCTGTTATATACGATACAAACAAATGTCCAGCTTTGAGGACAGGAAAGATAAAACGGGAGCATTCTTTCTGCCCCAGGTCGACTCCCATAGCAGTCACGGGAGCGCCTCCAAAGGTCGGAGGTCACAGAGCAGTGGACACAAGAGGAGGCGGGAGGAATTCTTCACCACAGAGTGACCCTTTCAACACACAGATTGGGCTCTAAGCTGTTCAAGATGCAGGTGGGAAAAGACAAAAACAGCAGAGCAGAGCTGGTTCACAAAGTAAAACCCAGAATGAAGATCTTCTGAACACCACCGCGAACAAAGCGAGGCCCTGAACACGGAAACGACCGATTCCATCAGAACCAATCGCTTTACCGTTCATAGAACTGCTGGAATGATTCAACTCGGAACAATCAAAATAAAATTAACATTTCTATTTTACTCTATAAAGCATTTACAACAGTTCTCTAACTTTGACTTCACGACTTATGTTCAGGGTCGTTGTCTTGTTACATGATCCACATTCTGAGATTCAGCTCAAAAGTCAATATTTGGTGAAATGCTTGGACATGCTCTGTCCACTCTGTCCACGTTCCTGCTGCCGACAGTGAAGCAGGTTAGTGTTGTATGATGGAATGATTGTTGGAACAGAGCACCGGAGTGTGTGTTCAGAAAAGTAGAACCACTGGTTGCAGAACCTCATTAACGTAACGTTGGTCTGTTAAAGTGTCTGTAATGAAGATCGAAGGTGATCTGGCACTGTTGGTCTTGGTGCTGATCACGTGCCTCCACACCGATTCGTTGGTCGTCCGCTCCGAGACAAAATCGGGACTCGTCACTGAAGAGGACCCGCTGACATTCTCCGTGACGGTCTGGTACGACTGACTGATAGAACGAGGCTTCTTCGACTCTTAAAGAACCGGTTTACAGTACTATCCAGGACCTGCTTTGCTTAGAATGTATATTTCAGGCAAAACGCAAATCCCAAAAAAGCAATCGGAATTCCACACCAGATTCCACACCCATCTGACCAACATGTGGCCTTAGAGAACATCTTGATCTGAGGCAGAAAAGTGAAAACACATCTGGCTTGTTTAGCTTCTAACTGGACTAAAGAAGGATTAGGCACCACACACTCGGATTAACCTGTGTTTGGAAAACCAGGCCTACAATCCCAAATCAGGAATCACTGTACCTTGGAGGCTTCTTCTTTCACTAAAGCAACAAGGACTTTGGGTTAATAAAGGACCTACTGGAGCACAGGAGGGTGTGTTTATTGTGCGTAAACTCAGGACTGATCCCAGAGCAGCTGATTCAGCAGGTCTCCAGGCCTTCAAGAAGATGAACCAGTTTAATCCTAGTTTCTTTACCACTGTATGTATTGACACAGTGTGTTCAATAACTCCAGCTTAGCAACCAATACACACACACACACACACACACACACACACACACACACACCTAGACCAACTGTCACTCAACAAACAGCACAAAGCAAACAACCAAACAAAGACCAGAACATCTGGTTCCTGAGGCTTTGAGCTCCAACAGGCTGTAGTGCTGAGTAAGACCTTCTCACGCAGAGATCGATCTTCACAAACACAAAAAAATCCACTTCATTGTTTGAAAAATGAAACTCAAAAATACTGGTGTCTTTCCAGCACTGACATGGTGGCACTACGTAACGATTAATGTGCTACAATCAAAATTGGCTTCAGAACAAACAATTGAGCCTCGTGGCGGTGGCAGAACCCTGTTTGTAGCAGAACCTTGTAGGCTAAGCTTTAGAACTCTGGGCTTATTTTTGGGGATGTTTTCATAGTCTGACGGACCTCTGATCACCAAAACATCAGACAAGGCCTGTAGCTCCTACTCCACCCAAAGGTGTCTTCAGCTGAGATTTCAACTCTCTGATCAGTCAGAGTCTGTATGCAGGTTGATCATGTACACATGAAGGGTTTGTTTGTCCTGCTTTTTGACCAACTGGACCATCAAACATCAGCTGAATCCACATGAAACCAGCTACCAGTAAAAGCTGGTCCTGAACTGGATTCTTCAGCAGGGTGAGGATCCCTGTTTTTAAGAGTATAGTCCTGGATCTTCAGTGCTTTACCTTCAGCACATTCCTTATCTTTCCTGTCTGGACTTGTGTCCAGGTGTCTTCTGGCTGTCCTCTATCTGTCCTGACCTCCATTTAGCTGGTTGGACAACACTCCTCTTACATCATAAAGGTGATGAGCCTCAAAGCAGTCCTGCCTTTTACTGATTTCACAACTGAGGAAGTGTCAGACCATCCCCTGCCTGAGGGACGCTCCTCTGAACTGGGTGGACGTGTTTCCATTCCTGACTCATCACAGAGTGAGTGTGTGTGCGTGTGTGTGTGTGTGTGTGTGTGTGATGTAAAACACACCTGTGCCATGTTGTTCTGGGATTGGCACTGACAGTTTAAGGGTGTGTTTTGGTTGGATTAAACCAAACCCTGGTGTGACTGCTCTGTTCAAGCATGTGAGGATGCTGATACTGGAACCCTGGCAGCAGATAAGTGAAGCCAAGACCCTCTGAGAAGGACTTGCGTCATGGAAAACTGAATTCTCCATTCGTTCCACAGCTCATCCACTCGTGCATCGACCCCAACCTTCGTGAAGCACTCGTTTCATACGAATCGTCCTCATGATTTATATTAAACTGACATGTTCAACCTACAGCAGTGAGGCTCCGCCCATTCAGGTTAGATGTTCTAAAGGATGAAGAGAGGTTGTAAAATCATGTAAGAATGAATGATGACTCTGTTAAACCGGAGCCGTAAAGACCGGAAAAGTTACGCTGGTTAAAATAATGGAGTTTAATAGATCCAGATCGGACAGCGTCTGGTCTGGACCAGGACCGAAGTCCACCTGCTCGTTACCGCTGGCCTGCTTTACAAATCACAGCCTTTCCACCGTTAAAGCGACGGTTCTTGGCCCGTTTCTTCCCTCAGCTTTGTCTGCTTACCTGCCAGGAGCTCCTCTTCTTCTTCAGCTCTTCACACTTCCTGAGTTTGCAGATCTGATGGCCCACCTTCCGATTGAGGCAGTTGCTGCAGCTGCCGCAGTTTTCCGAGCGCAGGCAGGGGCCACACATCCCGCACCTCTTCCTCTTCTTCTTGGGTCCCAGAGGTTCCTGCTGGGGCAAAGCAAAGAGCCCTGCATGCTGGTGCTCTGTCTGGATGAATTCGGCCAGCGGAGACACTACCCCCGTGGGCCGGACTGAGACAACCTTGGGCTCCTCTTTGTCCAGGGAGAATTCATAGACGTCCGGCGCAGGAGGGCCACGGCCGGCCTTCAGCTTGTGCATGCTAGGGGTGGTACGATGGGCAGGGAAGGGGTACGAGGAGTTCAAAAGAACACAACAGTGTCACCACAGCACTGAGATGTCCATAGAGTTTGTGGTGAAGAGAGGTCTAGTGTAGAAGTCTCTGGTAGGGTTTAGGAGATAATGGGAATAAAACCAGTAGGGATGGGCTGGATCTCCCTATTGCACATGGGCTGTCCAGGTCATGCTAGGTCACCTGCTTGGACACGTGGACAGCATCTCCAGTTATCCACAGGGCAGGGTGAGGGTCCAGTTTGACCTTGATGGCTTTAGAGAAGCCATTTCATGTCACAGGTATTTCCTTGGACAGCCTGGAAAAGACAAATGAGACGTGAAATTCACTTAATTCATACCTACATCATAACCTTCTACACTCGCTCACACCTTTCACTCTGATCTTCAGTGATCAGGACCCCGCAGGACCACCACAGAGCAGATATTATCATTCTCAGCACTGCAGTCACACTGACATGGTGGTGGTGTGTGACCACCAGCATGACCAGCAAGACCAAGGTCGGAAGACCAGCAAGGCCACACAAGTCAAGCAGCATGACCAGCACCGCAGTGGTTGATCAGTTTGACCAACAAGACCACGGTGGACACCAAGCAAGACCCGCATGACCCAGAAGGTAAACCTGCATGACCAGCAAGACCAAGATAGATGAGCAGCACGACCAGCACCACCACGCTAACTGACCAGTATGACCAGCAAGACCAGCAAGGCCAGGAAAACCACACAGGTCAACCAGCTTGGTGTTCCTGAGCATGTGAGTCAACCAGTACAGCAAAGTTGGTCAATCAGCTCGGTCATGCTGGTCCTGTGGGATCAAATGCAACAGATGCTGGTCAGCAGCTGGTCAACCAGTAAGTTTATGGTACATTTTCACCTGGAAGAGCTTTTCAACCACCTTGATCATCAAAGACCAGCTTAGAACATCTGAAACCAGTTACCAGTAAAAGCTGGTCTTGAGCTAGATTTTTCAGCGGGGTGTTAATATTACACTGTAACAGACATTCAGCACTGCATCACTAAAACACTGTAACAGTGTGTGTGTGTGTGTGTGTGTGTGTGTGTGTACAGTAGAGTGGATTATGTAATGCTATAATTAAGGGACTGTAAAGTAGACTGTTGGGTGCACACGCGCACACCCATGCGCACACCCGCGCGCGCGCACACACACACACACACACACACACACACACACACACACACACACACACACACACACACAGCTGTACGTGCGCAGTGTGAGCGGCGGCGCGGTGATAATGGTGCTTCTCTGCGCTTTTGTTTCGCAGCTTCAGAAACAAGTTTCTCTTTGTTCAAAACCGCCAACAGACCCCCGCAGGGCTGAAAACACAGCCCACCCTCCCAGTCCTGTCGGTCAGCCTGCTGACCACTCTGTCCACTGATTACACCTCGCTGACCTCCATCAGGTCCGAACTGCTGATAAGACACACATACTCCTCTGATCATGGATTTATTGATGAAGATGATCAGGGTTTATATCTGTGAGGGTAAAAGTCTGTGACCCTGCTTTCAGTATCTGCTGTGTCTCCTCTTGTGCAGCAATAACTGTATCTAAACGTTTCCGTAACGGTTGGTCAGTCCTGCACTAATCTGACTTCATTCCTCCACAAACCAGCTTCAGCTCTGTGATGTTGGTGGTTTCCTCCATCAACTGCTGCTTCGGGACCTTCACAACATCTCTACTGGATTAAGATCAGGACTTTAAACGTTCTTTAGTGGAACCACATGTGTGCTTGTGGTGAGACACAAACCGTGATACTACCACCATCATGTTTCAGTGTTTGTCTTTATGAGATTTGATCAGTGTATGATTAAGTTCCTGATCTACTTTCAGGACTAAAATCTGATGAGGTTTCAGCTCAAATGTATACAGATCACTGTCCACTCTATCAGACACTGAGGGGTTTAAACCCTGCGTCCACTCACTGTCCACTCTATCAGACACTCCTACCGAGTGTCTCCACCTTGTAGATGTAAAGTCAGAGACAGAAGCTCATCTGTTTCTGCACAGTTTGTGTTGGTCTAGTCCTTCATCAGTGCTCACAGGACGCTGTCAGCTGGATCCTGGTTGGTGGACTGTTCTCAGTCCAGCAGTGACACTGCGGGGTTTAAACACTCCAGCAGCACTGCTGGCGCTCTGGATCCACTCGGTGATCGGGCACAACACACTAATACCCACCACCGCCAGTGGACTGCAGTTGAGAATGACCCACCAACACATCATATCTGCTCGTGGCGTCCTTCTCTAGGCCTTGATCATTGAAGATCAGGGTGGAAGGAGGAGAATAAAGTATCAGAGAAACAGATGATCTACGGTCTGAATTATAGAACCACAAAAAGCAGGTGATGGAAGTGTCGTTCATACTGGTCTACCAGCAGTGGCAGAAAATCCAGTCTACAGGAAACTCCTCAGAATTGAGGACCAGTGACGAGACTGCGTGAAGGCCTGCTGCTCCACTCTGCTCCGTATGAAGATGGTCTGCAGTTCTCAGAGTTCTTTCAGAAACTGGACTGAGGGGAACAGCAGACTGGGATTTCTGCCGCTGCTGGTAGACCAGTATGAATGACGCTTCTATACACAAGACGTTCACTGCACACCCCGCAGATATTTATAGCCCCATCCTCCTCCTGCAGCGCCACCTGCAGGAGCCTGAAGCCGTTTTTCATAAAAATAGATATATTTTTTATAGATATATAAAGTCTTGCACACGTGGTGTGTGGGTGTAACTCACCTTTCCCATTGGCTCCTGGCATCCTCGATTTGCATATGCTGCCCACTCACTGACCACCAGTGCTGTAGTACCAAGGCTACCTTCTCTTAGGCTGCTTTCACACCTACCGCCTGTATCTGCAGATCCACCCTTATTTATGCACCGACAGTAACCAGGGTCATCCGCCAGGAGACGCCCCTGCACCACACAGCTTGGGGCAACAGGGTTCTTTTCACCTCATGCAGTGGTCACCACATCATGAGGTCAGTGTTTCTGCCACATTCGAATGAAACCACTGGCTCTGGAGTTAAGCAGAACGTCAACCTAAACCCTGCCTAATTTTATATGTGATTTATACACACACACACACACACACACACACACACAGAGTAGTATAAAGTATATACCACACTAAACTCCACAGCTGGTCTGTATTCAGTCTATTTTTAAAACTAGTCCATGGTTTCACTTTAGTCCAGAATAGAACCATGACCCCCAGCCACCCCCCCCCCCAGCAGTGCACTGACAGTGTGGTTTCCCAGAGTTGACTCTAATTCACACAGTAGCAAAACTAATCTCTCACACCTCCCAACTCTTACCCCAGTGCTACAGACCCCACACCACACACACACACACACACACACACACACACCACCACCACCCCACTCTCACATACACTGTTGCATCATGTTATGAAGCACGAGGCGCCTGTTTCAACACTGTAGCAGATTGTAACAGATTGGGGCACGTGGGCACCCCCCCCCCCTTAACTTCAACAAACCCTACCTGCAGTCCCATGCTGATGGTGGTCGCACGCGGGAGGGAGCACGTGGCCCGGGGTCGCCCCTCCGGGGGGTGATGTGGCAGATTACAGCCCCACTAACTACTGTTAAGGCGAGAACAGAGGCACCCCTATCTGCAGCTCGGAGATACACACCTTTACACTCACACTCAGCAGGTCAGGGAAAGTGAGAGAGTGTAAAGGTGTAAAATTGGGGGGTGAGCAATAGTCAAACTTACCCAAGAGGAGAGGACACGTCCCGCGGGGATCCCACCAATCAGTCCAGACTGACCAGCACAATAACTGCAGAGGACACTGACCATCAGCACTGTGGAGGAGACCAGGGAGAAGTTCCTCTGGTTTGAGGTTCTTCAGGAGTTAAAAGACAAAAAAAAGGAAAAAAAGAGGAGGGGAGGGGACTGGAGGGGGGGACTGCAGGAAACTGGGAGTGGAGGAGCGAACAGCCTAAACTGGAGGAGAGGCAACCAGCTCAGGAGGTTCACTAAGCACACAGCAGTAGAACCAGTAGATATGAGATTTGGCTCTTGACCAGGCTTAATGATCAATAGAACCAGCATGAGCACAACCAACCTGACCATTTTGGTCAACAAGTAAGACTAAGCCTGATGAGCAGCATGCCCAGCCTGACCATGTTGGCTGACTGAGTTTAGGTACACCAGTTCAGCACCTTTCAGCTCTTGACCGGGTGCACGCTGAAGCATTTCTGAGTTCATCTGTCTGGACCGCCATGACCAATCTGACCGGCCAAACCATACATCTCAAACCTGATGACCGCATGGCCATGCTGGTTGAACAGACCGACCACCAGCATTGCTGGTTTGATACCTTTGCTGTATAAGTCAGAGGGTGTGAGGTTCACTGGAGGCCATCTCCACAGCAAATCCTTTTCACACCAAATCTGCTCTGCAGGCTTCAAACCTCAACCAGTGAAATGAGGGAACCTTACAATCATGAAATTCCGGGTCAGAAAAGACAAATGGATTTCAGGGACTTTATTCTGGAGCTTTTTGTAAAACCATTTGAAGACAAGAAGGAAAAACAAACCATCAGCAAAACAGATCAAACGCGGCGCAAACAGCCGAATATAAATAAACATAAATAACCACAAACTTCGGAATCTCCTTCGGAATCTTCCTCCTTTGGTCCGTCTCGGCTGGAAAAGAAGGTCTCGTCCACACTTATCCAGATGGCTTTATAATATAATATTTCCGTCCCGCAGGAATGTTAGCCCTGTAGGGGGCGAGAAAATCTCAAAGAAAGATCTGTCGACACTTCACACCCTCTATAGTGCACCACGAATCAGGGAAACACAGTCTAGACGTAAACACAGCATCATATACAGGTAATAGAACAGTATTTACCGCTGATGTCAATCGATTCAATCTGTTTTGGTGACTGAATGTCTTTCGACAACCTTTCTCAACAGAGTCTCCAAGATGGAGACTTTTGAACATTCAGTTGTTAGGTGATTCAATCCTCCCCATATAGTGAACAACATGAACTACAGTGTCCACACACACACACACACACACACACACACACACACACACACACACACACACACACACACACACACACTAAAGATTCGATTCGGCGGGAATACATTTAAATACTAGTGTTGCCAACATTAATGTGTTAATGTGTCCATTCGTTTTGGTCCAACAGTCAAATGGATATAGCTCTTTGCCTTGGCCGGTCAGTCGATGTCTCCTCAGTCTCGGTCGACGGCCTGTCGGATGTCTTCCTCAGTCTCGGTCAGACGTCCGGTCAGATGTCACGCCACTCTCGGGTCGGACGGTTCGTCGGATGTCGCCTCAGTTTCGGTCGGACAGTCTGTCGGATGTCGCCTCAGTCTCGGTCAGACGGTCCGTCAGATGTCACGTCACTCTCGGTCAGACGGTCTGTTGGACGTCGCCTCACCCGGAGTTGGTTGGTCTTGTTTGTTAATGAACGACTACAATGTTAATCCATTGATATCATTAGTAAATACTGTTCTGAACGCCACCAAAACATGCTTTTGTGGACTAGTCAAAACACAAAGTTTTTTGGATCTTGATACAGATACATGGACAGGGCCTAAAGTGGACCTCAGAGCTGCCAAGTACACCGTGTAGGCAACACACGTTCAGACAGAAATAAACAGAAGAGGAGTGCGATGGTCTGGGTCTGCACGGACGTTTGGGAAAGAAGTCATCACAATGGTAGTGTATCACACACCGACAATCGCACCGACTAAACTGGAGGCATGAGTCACCTCTCGCCCTCGCCTCAGAGGGGAGGAACATGAGGAGATGATGAGGTGAAGGAAAAGAAGGTTCTCTTCAGCACTATATTAAACACTATATGGACAAAAGTATTGGGACACCTGCTCATTCACTGTTTCTTCGGAAATTAAGGAGATAAAAGAGTTTGTCCTGCTTCTGTTGGAGTAACTGTCTCTACTGTCCAGAGAAGACTTTCTACTAGATTCTGGAACATTGCTGAGGATCTGATTGCATTCAGTCACAAACAGCAGTGGTAGTTAGATCACCACAAACCTCCTCCAATGGGTCTGCACTGGAGGTGAACCATTGATGGTTCTTGGAACCTACCTACAAACAGTTCTACATGGCATGAAAATGGGGTTCCATTAAACCATTCAGTGCTATACACAGCAGACTGCTTTTGAACTCCTGATGTTGTCCCAGAACGTTAGGGGACGTCCTGGACTATTTGGGGTACTCCTGTGTCTGTATATGCTTCCTTTATTGAACCTTATTTAGAGAAATGGTTCTACACAGTCCCCAATGTGTTCAATAATTCATTGTAAGTCAAGGAACCGTTTTTGAGTTCTATATGGAAACTGCTTTGACTACAGTGCATGAATCCACTTCTTTTTGAATTATAGCTGTGATTATCTGACCTTAGCTGAGGCTAAACAGATTCAGCAGTTTCATGAACGCCTCTGAGAACCATTGAGACTTTCTGGTCTCTTCAGTCCAAGGCCAGTCACTCCTGGGAAAATGATTCCAAAAGAGGTTCTTCAGATTTGTTAGGACTTTATTAAAAGCATGGGTTCTGTGTTGAACCAAGACAGTTCAAAGAACCATGCAAATGATTTGTTCTGAGGTTACATGTTCTAGACTGAAAACCTTTTAGATGGTCTCTTATGGAACACGTTTAAAAATGGTTCTAAACAACCTCCATTGTTTTTGCCAAAGTGAAAAAATGCTACCATTTGTCCAGTCCAGTTATTAAACTGAGCCTAGAGGAGTTCCATGAACGTTCTCCTGGAACCTCTGGGGACTTTCTGGACTCTATGGGCCAAGGCCAGTCCCTCCTGGGAAGACGTTTCAAGAGTCTTTACTAAAAGTAAAGTGTTCTTTATTGAAATGTTATAGCCAAAGAACCATTCAGATGGTTCTTTTTCTGGAAAATTAGGTGGTTCTGAAAGGACTCCACTCCTGTTATGAGTCAAAGAACTCATTTTCAGTCCTCCACAGAACCGTGTTTTGCTGAAGTATGAAGGCCAGTCCTGTGGTGACCCAGATCCTCTATCAGTCAAGGGGCCACTGTATTTGCGGAGGATGTCTAAGGGTTTTAATATGTGCTCTCTTAAATAAGGGAGTTCTTCTGAGGACTCCTAGGAAAGGCAAGTGATAGATACAGCACCACTAATAATCCACAGAACCTTATGTTTGGTTAACTGGTTCTATGCTTGTCACAAAGCCTTTATAGATGGTTCTAAGTTCCTATAGCAAGTGTCTACATACTCAAGCCATATAGTGTTTCTTCAACTCCGGAAATATGAACGGTTCACAGACTAATGAGAGTGGGAATAACATGGATTGTTCAACGTATTTGAGAACCAGTGGCTGAGCTAGATTTAAAGGAATGCTTCTACCTCAGGAATCCCAACCCTGCTGAAAATGAGATCCAATGATTCAGATCACGAACGCATATATTTCATGCATCGTTACGAATCCTGTCTGAAGAACCTCTAAATTCCTGAAATGTGTACCACTTAGAACGTACCAACTAAAACCAACCCCCTTTTCACACTGGTAAACCCCCAGTCCCCCAACCCTCGGAGTGTGTTTCTGTTGTTGTTGGTGTTGGCTGGAAGCTGCAGGGTAGTCAGCCTCTAGGTCCGGACCTGGAATGTGCCCGCCTTGGTCATGTACTTGATGCCTTTGAAAGGTTTGTACTTCTCGCCGTACATGTCCAAGCGATTTACCTTCAGGCCTTTGGGACAAAGAGAAAGAGACCACGTGTCAGAGGAGAATCTGGTACTGTACTGAATATTGCTGCCATGGTCACCCCTGTATAGGTATGTGACACTTACAGGCCGACACCGAACTGGGCAAACCACATTTGCATGTGAACCCATGGACCTGCAGGATTAGAGCTACGGAGCAAGTCTCAATGAACACTGTAGCATGATGCCACTCAGTGGTCAAATCACGTAATGCCATAAACAAGCTTCTGGGACTCCAGAGTTACCCAGATCTAACATTATATTTTATATTATATTTCATTTAATTCAGTTTAGTTTCACTGGCCACTTTATTAGAAACAGTTTAATGTAACGAGAGCTGAAGTCACATGGCATATGTTCGTGTATAAAGCCGCGGGTGTCTATATCCCAGACCTGAAATGGCGAAAGCTGCTGATTTGAACTGGATGTTGATGGTCGGATTTTCATCTGGTTTGGAGGCTCCAGCCTGGAGGCTCATGGTGCCCTTCAGACTGGGCAGCTTCTGGGGGTTAATCTTCCCCACATCCCATGTCAACAGCTACAAGCAAACACACACACATACCATTAAAACCATGTTAATGAGGTTCTGCAAACTAGTGGTTCATCTTTCTGAACACACACTCCGTGCTCTATTATCTCCAACAGGATGACGCCAACCACACACTGCTGCCGCTCTCAAGATCTGCCTTGAAGACATAGATATCACCGTGGTCGGGACTATCTCCAGACCTGTCCTCGATTGAAATGTGGGATGTTATTGACGCCCATCAACACTCCACCCCTACCACACCATCTGCACCGAGTGAGAACATTCAAGCTGCATGGGATGGATCATCACAGGACACCATTAGGAACCTCTACACCTCCATGCAGAGACGTCTGGCATGTTGCGTAAAACCCGACGCCCTGAGAGACACCACTTCTGTATGAGATCAATAAATATTGACTGTGGGATCAGACTACAGTTATCATCAGTTGCTGATCCTGATCACCTTCATCTTCCCTTCACTACAGAACTGCAGTTCAGCTGGAGAGTTTGGGAAAGTGATGATGGGCGTAAACAATGTGAAATGTGTTGCACTGTGCTTCACAGTTACCTTGGTAACGGGGTCGCGGTAAGTCCCCCATGAGGGGCTGAGGCTGAGGCTCTGAACACCGCGAGGCAGCTGACTGCTGACCAACACAGACTCACTGCTCTCTCCCATCGCCTGTTTCACCAGCTGTCAGGTCAAACCTGCCCTGAGAACTGCCCTCACGGAACGTGATGTTGTGCTTCACGTACACAGGAATGGCCACCAGACTGGAGAGAACATCAGAGAGGGACCAGAAAATTTAGAGAACAACCTGGAAATATTACAGCAGTGGGAAGACTGACCAACAGGACCCCACAGAGCAGATATGATGTGGGTGGTGGGTCATTCTCAGCACTGCAGTCACACTGACATGGTGGTGGGTGTAAGTTAGTGTGTTGTTGGTACGTGGACTGTGAGCTAACATGGAGAACCCTCATGTCACCAGCAACGGAACAGTCCACCGACCAGAAACGCCCAGCCGATGAGCGCGCCCCGTGGGCAGCGCCCTGTGAGCAGCCCTGTGAGTACCTGATGAAGGACTAGAGGACCACTAACACAAACTGTGCAGAAACATGAGCTTCTTGCCCTGACTTACATCTAAGAAGGTGGAGACACTGCAGGGAAAGTGTCTAATAGAGTGGACAGTGAGGACACAGTGTTTAAACACTCCAGCAGCACTGTTCGAGATCCACTGCAGGCCAAAGAACACACACGACACACCACCACCATGTCAGTGTGACTGCAGTGTTGAGAATGACCCACCACCCACATCATATCTGCTCTGTGGTGGTCCTGTGGGGTTTGATCGTTGAAGAACCAGAGTTCTTTTTTTTTGGTGGAAAGTGCTTTGTCCAAGTAAACTGTAGGTTCTGTTATTATGAGCGTGACATTTAAGACGTGGACAGACGTACAGACGTGTACAACTGAAAGGGTTAAATGGTGAATGAACTTATGCAGAGTAAGGAGGATCCCTCACTTGGCACGATAGGACAACAGGCGGAAGTTTCCGTCCGGAGGGATGAAGGAGAGAATCCTCTCGGCCTCCCAGCGCTTAAACCGCACACACGGGTGGAAACTCACATCGTCCAGCAGACGGGGATTCTGAGGAGAAGAGGGACAGAAGAATTTCACCTCTTAGAGTGCATCTGACAGAAATACGCAGACAAAAGTATTTGGACACTGTTTTCTAAATCAAGTGCATAAAGAGCGATCCTGCTTCTGTTGGAGTAACTGTCTCTACTGTCCAGAGAAGACTTTCTACTAGATTCAGGAACATTGCTGTGAGGGTTTGATTGAATTCCACCCTCTCACAGTACTTGATAGAGTACCATCATTACAAGGAACACAGTTCCACTGCTCCACAGCTCAGTGCCCACGTATTAGTATGCACCCGAGTCCCCACTCTATTGACAGTACTTCTCTACAGGGACTAGACTAGCTTTGTGTGTGCATTTGCACATCTGTGTCAGCAATAAGCGCAGCTAAATAGGTGAATGTGTTCATTATAAGGGGTGTCCACAAACTTTGGAGCAACTATCAGCAGGTATCAGACTGAACGGACTCACCATAAAGGACAGGGTTTAGATCCGCATTCCTCGTCATTCATTACCGGCCTATCACCCCTTTGATCCTCCGCTGTGATGGTAGAACCTACAGGAGGTTGATGCACACCTTGATACACTGACACTTAAAGCAGAGCAGCACATAAACACTGGGATGTGTCCAGTCAGACGCTTGGAGACACGTGATAATGCAGGGTGAACAGATATGAACGAAAGTGCTTGTGCCGTTGCCCTGTTGGACGATAAACCTTCATCCCAGTCTGAGTTCCAGAATGCTTTCTGGAGCAGGTTATCATCAAAGATGTCTCTGTACATCACTGCAGTCATCTTTCCCTCGACCCTGACTGGTCTCCCAGTTCCTGCTGCAGAAGAACATCCCACAGCATGATGCTGCCACCACCACGCCTTCACTGAACGAACGGTAGTGGCTGGGTGATGAGCAGAGCCTGGTTTCCTCCAGACATGATGTTTGGCTTTCAGTCCAAAAAGTTCAATCCTTTGTTTCTCGTGGTCTGAGAGTCCTTTAAGGCTGAGACTCAAACGATCACTCAGTTTGGTCAAGGCCCAGCTCTATGAAGAGTCCTGCTGGTTCCAAACTTTTCCCATTTACAGATGATGGAGGCCACTGTGCTCACTGGGACCTTCAATGCAGCAGAAATGTTTCTGTACCTTCTCCAGATCTGTGTCTCCATACTCTGTCTCTGAGGTCTACAGACAGTTCCTTAGACTTCATGTCTTGGCTTGTCTCTGACCTGCACTGTCCACTATGAGACCTTATATAAACAGGTGTGACTTTATCATAATATCTGCTCTGTGGTGGTCCTGTGGGGTCCTGATCATTGAAGATCAGGGCGAAAGGAGGAGAATAAAGTCTTGTGAAACAGATGAACTATGCCCGGGATTATAGGATCTAAACGCTAACCAATGCACACAGCTCATACCTGACTTGTCGATAATGGCTGCCGATCTCCTCCACTATCGCCGAAATAGGCCTCATGTTGGTGTATTTCTAACGCGCGCTCAGGGCACCACAGACAGCTGACCTGTGGGGAGCTGCTCTCCAACATTAGTGCTTCCTGATTTACAGACAAAACACAGAAAACAATGAATATTTAGAACCAAAATCGAAAAGACTTAATATTTTCCAATTCCTGCTTTAATTAATTAATTAAAATGTATTTGTCCAATTACAGAACAATATGACTTAAACAGAACCGTGTACTAGCTCATCTAACCTGCTTCCCCTGTTCATTATAATCTGCGTATATAACCTAGAACAGTTCAATCATATATATGATGAATATTCATAAAAATGATACATAACAACATTAAAGGGAATTTAAGTTCTTAAGTTCTTTTTCGAAGTTTTAATAATTAAACCGCGTGAGAACCACTACGAACTCACGGGACTGTATTTCTGACTGAGAGCGAAGCAAACACACCTGTAATGGTGTTGACGACGGTGCGCAGGATGGTCGGAGGTTTGATCAGCTCCTTCAGGATGTTGACTAAAAATAGAGGGCCGTTGTCCAGCATCTCTCTCCAGGTGCTCGCACACCACGACTAATGCTGTCTTTGATAGCCGCTTCAGTACACACTCCAGTGTCCTGAGGGGGGGACAGTAGGAATGCAAGACCCACTACAGTCACTAACCCGAGCTTCATGAACTACTAATGTTATGCTGTATGAACATGAAATGACCAGCAGCCTCTTATCTAGAACCATACTGAAGAACGTAGGAGAAAGGGGGCGGTGCTTACATGCAACATGTCACTCTGAAAATAATACGTCTCGGCTGGTGTTTCTGAGAAGCATGTTTAGACAGCAGCAGGGTGACACATACGTCACTAACCTGGTCACCAACAGACTTTCTTTAAACGTGTCGTTGATGCCGTGGTCCTTCTCTCTTTTTCTTTTGTGTGTAATGCACCTCGTGTTAGGGACCAGGCCAGAAACATACTTAACACAAGGACACGAACACAAATGCCAACGTCCAGCCAATGTTCTGCAAACGCAGGGTCCTGCTGAACACCTGACGCTCGTTCTTACGGTGCCGTGGGGGTTTAGACACAGTTGGAAGGGTAAAGAATGCTGGACTGTTGTAGTTCCACTTGTGGCAACTCTTGAACTTAGAATGCAGCGTGTGGTCATGAGACTATGTTCATTCCTCTGTTTTGAGGAACATGAACATCTAATGTGCTTTTGCATGACGAGTACGTGTCCTTGTGGAAAGCTGCAGAAGACAGCAGAAACTGAAAGCATCCAAACCTGGAAGGTGTCGACGACACGGTGGAGGAACCGAAGGACAAACAGGGAGTGCACCGCCGAATGACGGCCACGGCAGATGCGGCGGAGCACGCTGACAGGTAGTGATGTGCGGGGATGACTGAGGGACGCTGGCTCTGTGGCGCCCTGCGCCGAGCAGTTTAGCTCACGGAGCTGCTCACCACGCTCTTCCAGTGCTTCTCCAGAATAGTCCCCAGAAAGGCTACTTCCAGGAACAGGCTGTGGATCATCTTTGCAGCTTTTGACCTGGCTAAACATAAGAACAAAGCTGAACATGAACAGTTTCAAATCTCCTTTCTGCACGCTTCTGCCTCCTTTGCTTCGGTACGTGGATCAGACACAGCAGTGCTGCTGGAGTGTTTAAACCCCTCAATGTCACTGCTGGACCGAGAACAGTCCACCAACCAGAAATGTCCAGCCGACAGCGTCCTGTGGGCAGCGCCCTGTGAGCACTGATGAAGGACTAGAGGACTAGACCAACACAAACTGTGCAGAGAGCTTCTGTCTCTGACTTTACATCTACAAGGTGGAGACACTCGGTAGGAGTGTCTGATAGAGTGGACAGTGAGTGGACACAGTGTTTAAACACTCCAGCAGCACTGCAGTGTCTGATCCACACACACCACCACCTTTAAGGTCATGTAGTGTTTCTCTTGTACTGGTGAAGATGCCAAAGACATGTTTTCACCGTAACTACATTAAACCTGCTCACAACTTCATTCACAGGACAACAGCTGGCAGAACCGTGAACAGAAACTGATCCCACCTCGTTTAATATTCACCAGCATCACATTACGAATGTGCTGGACAGCCTCTCCGTCCCACAGCCGACGAAGGAAAGCAACACCACTACAGCATACATTATACGCCAAAACAGCCTACATTATACGCCAATACAGCCTACATTATACGCCAAAACAGCCTACATTATACGCCAATACAGCCTACATTATACGCCAGTACAGCCTACATTATACGCCAGTACAGCCTACATTATACGCCAATACAGCCTACATTATACGCCAATACAGCCTACATTATACACCAGTACAGCCTACATTATACGCCACTACAGCCTACATTATACGCCACTACAGCCTACATTATACGCCACTACAGCCTACATTATACACCACTACAGCCTACATTATACGCCAGTACAGCTTACATTATACGCCACTACAGCCTACATTATACGCCAGTACAGCCTACATTATACACCAGTACAGCCTACATTATACACCAGTACAGCCTACATTATAGGCCAATACAGCCTACATTATACGCCACTACAGCCTACATTATACACCAGTACAGCCTACATTATAGGCCAATACAGCCTACATTATACAGTGTCTTCAGTTGTGACAAAGGCTGGAGCTACAGGGCTGATAGTGGGATGGGAACTGGTATTACTGGTCCTAATCAGTACATGGTTCCACCAAAACACATTAACGTGAAAAACAAACGAAAAATATGTTGATATATCGATATTACAAGATTGTAAATACGTAATAATGCTGCAGCTAAGCGGTGCAGACAGAAGTAGACGTGAGCTGGTGGACTGTTCCATCCCTTGCTCTTGTGTGATCTTTGTTGGTGAACCCTAACCCTAACCCTGGGGAGGGTAATGATGGTCCTGAGTCTCCTCCATTTGTACACAATCTGTCTGACTGTGGATCGATAGAGTCCACGCTCTTTAGCGATGGTTCTGTAACCTTCTCCAGCCTGATGAACATCAACAGCTCTTCATCTGAGCTCCTCAGGAATCACCTTTGTGCCGTGATTCACTTCCACATGCGTGTGAAAATCAGACTGATTCCTGTTCCATCCACCGATCCACAGTCAGACACACACACACACACACACACACACACACACAATACTCCCCCATACACACACCCATACCCCACACACACACACACATCCATACCCCACACACACACACCCATACCCCACACACTCACACAATATACCCTAACACACACACACAAACACACACACACACACACACACACACACACACACACACACACACACATCTATACACCCCAGGTCTATTTATCCTCCATTATTTAATTTGAGTTCTCTCCCCTCCTCCTCTCTCCTCCCCATCACAGGACAGTCTCGTGACCATCCGGGACCGTCAGCCAGACCGACCATACAGCCTTATCTGTGTGTGTGTGTGTGTGTGTGTGTGTGTGTGTGTGTGTGTGTGTGTGTGTGTGTGTGTGTGTGTGTGTGTAAAAGGACAGGTACTCACAGTGAGTGTATAAAGCCGCTGTTCCTCCTGTTTGTTTCTCAGCTTTAATAATCGCTTCCTCCTCCGTTATTCGGCTTCAACTCTGACTGGCGCTTCATTCCACCAATAGAATCGCGACTCTCCGCTTAAACCCGCCCCGTCACCAATGTGATTGGCCTGCTTCGGTCACAAGGGTGGCTCGCATCCGGATTGGACGGCGGAAACGTTACGCCACGGTAAACACGAGCGGCGATTGGCTGCTGGCTCTTCCGGGTCTTTTCTTTCGCCTAAATTCCTTTTTATTCCACAAAACCCGAGAAAAGACACTTCAATTAATAGCTGGACTTTAATGATCATTGTTCAATTATCTTTAATTAACGACCTTTTTAATAAAATATAGGTTTCTGTGCAACGTCATCACAGAGATGCGCGCGCAACCCGGAGCTGACACTATGGAAACGGAAAAAATCAACAATAATAACAATATTATTAACAATTATATAATAATAGTAACAATATTATTATTATTACTAGATATAAAAACATAAAACGTGACGTCACTGACAAATTATTATGAGATACTTCATAAATAGTCGTAACTACTACAAATTACGAGATGACGTAAAAACGTGACTTAACTACGACAAATTATCGATATGTCGCATTACGAGATATGTCGTAAAGCACGCCATAACTACGACAAAGTATCTAAATAGGAGATACCTCAAAAACATCATAACTACAACAGAATTTATGGATACAATATAAAAACGAGTCTCTCGTTACTGTGAGATACACTGGAGACATGAGTCTGAGATACGTTGTAAAAACATAAGTACAAGAAAGTCTCATTAAGGGACTTGTTGGAAAAATGTGTTGCAAGTATCTCATTAATTTAAGATACATCAAAAAAAAGAGATAGTACAAGAAAGTATCTTCCTACAATGAGATGTTAAAACGTCACAACCATGAGAAAGTGTCTACTATGAGACGTCGTAAAACGTGTCATATGTGCGATAAATAAAAGCATCTGAGATTAAAATGAAATAAAATTAAAATGTCATAACTACGAGAAAGTATTGTTATGAGATGTCATGATATTTGTAGTAATTATAAGAATGCACCTCTTCATATGTTGTAAAAATGGTCGTAATTATGTGAAAGTATGATACGTGGTAAAAAGTACAAACAAATCACACTATTATATTGTCATGAAACTGACACGTTGTAACAAGAATGTATCTTACGTTGTAAAATGAATGTGAAAGTTTAAGATAGAGCTACCTACCCCCTAAATTCATGCCTGCACATTGTCAAGGTAACGACAGTGAGCTTTGCAGATGAAAAGGCAACAAACCGAGACGTCCAAACATGGAAAACACAACAGTCCAAACAAAACAAAAAGGAGTTTTTAAACAAAATAGCGAATCATTTTCATTCTTGAACACCAAGATGCCCCATCTGATATCAACGGCTAACGTTTGTGAACCTATATTTCCTCCTTCTGAGCCAGTTATGATCATCTTTCACAAACATTTGTAAACGGGACAAAACAACATTGACCTATTTCTGTGAAACAGCAAAAATAAGTTAACGTTACCCACCGATCAAGCAGGAACTGAGGACCATCCTCGACTCTTCATGCCTTTAAGTGTCCGCAGGTTTCTCCACCAGCTGTAACCTGTTCTTTAAGATCTGCCGTCTCTGTATGTGCACCTGCATGTTCTCTCCACTATCTCTCCCCTTTCACCACCCTGTGCTGGAGCAGGAACGGCCCTGATGCTGATAGGTTGGAACAGTCAGCCCAGATTATTTGTTTTTGTTTCCCATTTACAGAAACAGGCTACGTATGAACACCAGACTTTCCAGTGTGTCAACCAGTGTAGTGGATCGTTAAATTTCCCTTAATGTATACAACAGATTTTTATTTTTTAATATAGAATTTCACAATAAATTACCAAAACATGTAAGTCCTCTAGACTTTTTTGAAAAGTTCCACAGTACCCCTGTAGTCCCCACTTGGCATTAGACATGGTGCTTCAGAGAGTCCCTCTACAAGGACTACAAAATCATTCGGTTATAAACTCAGAATGGACGATGACAACACCGGTCACAAAGGAAAAAGTTCAAACTGGGCCAAATTTACCTGATGTATGTCCACCTCGGTTACAGTAACAGTGTATGCTTGGAGGCTGTACCTGGACCCGTCCAGCAGTTAACTTTGAGGTGGGATGGGGTGACTGAACAGTTTTTATTAGACTAACAATGTGCGATAGTACCTCCACTATGTTTGGAGGCGATATTCTAAACTGAACAGCTTTCACCAAGATGTTCAGCTGCTTCGAGACACACACTGATCTGAACAAAATCACCCCCTTCCCAAAATCCAGCCCTGAAGGACCCCGACTACAACTGTCCACCACTTGTTTTGAAAGGATGGGATTGTATACTTTTGGTGGGTGTTTGTTCTGTTACAGCCATAAAGCAGGAGAGTGGAATAATAAAGGAAGCTGAAGTGCGAGAAATGTGACACCAGAACCTTGTTCGTTTCTACAATAAGCAGCAAGACATGGGATCAACAGTCTAAGAGGAACACAAGGACCTCAACAGGACGACGTTGACCAAACCAGTCTGGCACTTGTCTTAGAAGAATGGGACCATTGACTTTGAGGGGTCATAGATACAGAAACTCTGCAAAACTACCTTCACCATGTTTAAAAGCCTTACTTTATATTTTGCCAGAGTTGCCATCTGTGCGAGTTGTAGATTCCTCCCCAAAAACACTGTCTTGTCCAAACCTGTCCGGCACTTGTTTTGAAAGAACTGGATTATTAACTAGAAGCAGTTACAGAAACGATGTGTGAAACTCCCTCCTCCATGTTTGAGGGTGGCACTTTTTGCCTGGCTAGCCCTCGCTGTGAGCTGTAGATACCTCCATGTTCGTCCCTCTTCCTGCTGAAGGCAGGATCTGACCCGATGGGTCACTCCCTGCCACTCGTTTTTGGACAGGAACAATACAGAAACAAGTGAAATGGCTCAACATAATTTATTTTTGTTTCATGTTAAAATGTACAGAGTTCTTTGAAAGTACTTGCTAAGAAATAAAGAAAAAGAACAAATAAATGGAAATACATACAGGGACAAAATAGAGAGGAGAGAGAGGAAGGCAGGCGCTAACTGACCGTAAAAGGAGCGTCCCGCCGCTGCTCCGCCGTCTCTCCATCTACCGCGCTCTCTCTCTTTAGCTTACAACTCACCATGTACAATTACAAAGGATACAAAAAGGGAAGCAATATAAACAGACAAACATACTGAGCTCATTTTTACATGCCTCTTAGATGTAAGGAAGTAGTCCTATACACACACGAGAAAAACAAAAAAAAAAAGGGAAAAAACAAAAATAACTGCGAAATGACCTTTAGATATTTGACATTTCCTTTTGTTTTTAAAATAGCATTAATATACTACACAAAGATAGAAAACTCTAGAGATGAGATGGAATGGAAAGGTTAAAGGCATCTTATTCACTAGAAGTGAGCTGTAATTTTTTTAGTTTTGAATTTCTTAATAATATTACCCCAAGAGTTGAGCTAAAAAATATGTATTGTTTTTTTTTTCCTGAAACAGAAGTGAAAAAAATGACAGTACCAATATCCATGTCAGAATTTTGTTTTTATATTATAGAAAAAACATTTTCTCTACAATAAGTTCACTAAAGTCAAAAAGAGTCAGCTTGTGTCATAAAAGAAAGCTGCCCAGTCTGATAAAATTCAGAAAATTAAAAGAAATAAACAAAACAAAAACAAAAAAACAACGAACAAAAAAAAGAAACACACAACATATGAAAAAACATCAGGTCTTAAGAAAGAATCCTCATATTGACATTGAATACTGGACACTGAATACATAGGAAATTCTCTGCCCCACTGTCCTATACTGGTAACCGTCCCTGTACGACATGCACTTAAACTCGGATGTCGGCGTGCATTTGCGAAATTGTCCACGTCTCCTTCGGCGCAAAAGGCCAACACCACCGTATTGTCAACAGGAGCTTCGTATTGACCGGTGGCGCGAGAGCAAGGCCCGATTGCAGAGCCTCCTTCACTGTGGCTGGTTAAACAGGGACGCACATGTAGCGGTCACTGTAGCAAGGTCGTTTTTGAAAAGAGAAAAAAAACGAAATCAAAAACCACTTCCACCTTTTGTGTTTTGAAAAAAGACCCCAAAACAAACTGTGATTCTCCCGTGATTCGATCGCCCTCTAGTGGAGTGTTTGCAATAAGGGTGCTGACGTCACAGTTCGGGAGTCTGTGCTGTGAATCGGGAAGTACCAGAATTATTTACATCTACAGGTTTTCTCACAGGCGCTCTGTTGTTCGGCCCAGTCCACCGGACTGAGTATCGTATCGGAACTCTCGCAGCTTTACGGACATACGACTGCGTGCGTAGAGTTTCTTTTCCGAGGTTGGCCACCACCGAATCGGAATACATACGGTCCTATACTGCGCAAACTGGGAAGACACGGATTACTGGATACGTTTCACGGTGTCTCCGTAATAGTCCTACATCACACACACACACGCACACACACACACAAAGAAGTGCCTCCACCTTGATTCTGAAGTGGCTATAGAAACGTGTGTATGAGAATGTTTTTAAGAGCAAAAACAAAAATGCGTGGGTCACCTCCCCCCTCCCCCCAAAAGTATAGCCACACATATATTTATATATATTTAAACTAAGCATGAGGCTAGACTGAAACACAAGCAGCTCAACTGTCATCCGGGAAAAACAAGAACATTTTAAAAAAATAAACAAAGGTGGTGATAATTATAATAATAATAATAATAATAATAAAAGTACAGTCCATCTACAACTGTTTTGTCTTTTTTCCCCCAGGTAAGGCTTCCTATGTCAATTCCAAAAACCATGTGCATGGTTCAGTATGTTCAAATGTAAGTTTTTCCATTTTTGAAAGCTCCTCCTCCTCCTTTGCAGCTGCTTGGTTGCCTCCTCCGGTCCTCATCAGGACGAAGAAGTGGATGCCGTCGTAGGGGAGTGTGAGCCCCCCCTTGTTGGTACGTCGCAGTACGTCTGTTTACATTTCTTTCGCCGCTTCCCCGGCTCGGCCGGCTCGGCGACAGCTCCCCGGCGCAGAACGGAACGGCCTGGCCTGGCTCTGGGGGGAGCCAAACCCTCAGGACAGAATTTAATGACCACAACGTACAAGTAGTTCAAAAGTAAAACCTCTGCAGCCACTGAACCATCCGGCCCTGCCACGCCCACTCACGCGTCAAGACCCCACCGGCTAATGTGGCCGTGGTCTCAGGAAGGTGGGCACGCTCTGGAAAAACAACAGTACGCGAGTCCAATTCTGAAAGGGGGGGTTATTGTCTTTTCTTTTTTGTTTAACGTTATCCTCTCCGTCTCTGCATATTGTCTGTTCTTTTGCTCATCTGCTCATGTAAGGCGACTGTTTGGGGACCCCGGCATAGCTGTGGTGCGAAGGCCCCGCATACATCATGTTGCCGTGGTGATTGGGCTGCATAGGCTGCTGGGGGTAAGCCTGGCCGCCCATCATGCCCATCTGCATCTGCATGGGATACTGGGCCGGCTGGTTCATGTAGGGCGGGTTGCCGTGGTACCCGCTGTTCATCATAGGCTGGGGCATGCGGTAGCCGGCCGACATGGCAGCGTTCAAGGGGTTCATGTTCATGGAGTTGTAGGCGGCTGGAGTGGGCATGAGGTTGGTCATCATGCCACGTTGAACAGCGAGAGTCCTGGGAGAGCCCTGCATAGCCACAGGGCCCGAGCTACGGCCATAGAGCTGTTGCTGGTGTGGGGAGCCGGCAGGTATTTGGGAGGCTTTAGAGCGGATGGAGATGTGGCCTTTTACAGTCGCCATCTGACCCTGGAGGCGCTGTGTGTGGGGTGGTGGAGGGAGGCCGATATTGGCCCCTGGCATGTTGCACTGGATTAGAGGAGAACCGAGGTTCATGGAGCCTGAGCTGAGGTTCGGGGGAGGGGTCATAGTGGCCTGGGCCTGTGGTAGCGGCGGATGAGGGGAAGAAGCAAGCTGCGCCAAACCGGGGCTGGACAGAGACACGCTAGTGGCATAGGAGGTGACTGCAGCCGAATGAGAGTAAGGCATGGCATGTGGGTCCATGATCGTATTGGTCAGCTGCTGAAGCTTGGCCAAGCTGAATGTGGCTGATGGCTGGGCGTAGCCTCCAGCGCCAAAATCCTGCCCCATACGGTCATAGAGGCTCCGTCCACTCCCGCCACTTCCTGCACTTTCAGGGATCTCCATGATCATCGGTGTGGAGGCAAAACCGTTTCCCATGCTGCATTGGGAGAGGGGCTGTTGCTGGGGTGGAGGCGGTGGTGGTGCTGAAGGTGGAGGCTGGGGCTGAGGGTTTGGCTGCTGTTGCTGCTGGGAAACCTTCTTCTGCTGTTGTTGCTGCTGCTGCTGCTGGCTTGCACTAGGAGGTCTTTCAATAACACAGCTCTGGGGAGACTTGATGCCACAGCTTGGGGTGTTTGCTGTGGGTGGAGGAGGTGGGGGTGGAGGCTGTGGGACAGCAGCACCTGAATTGGACCCTGAACTGCCACTGTTTGGACCAGGACCTCCCTGCTGAATTAAACTGCAACTACCCATGGACATCTGGGAGGTCACAGCAGCACTGGAAGACGACAGTCCTGGGGTGGAGACAAACGAGCAACTGCTGCCTTGTGAAGAAGAGGAGGATGGGGTGGAGGATGATGAGGAAGCGGATGAGGAAGCAGCTGCAACAGACACGGACATAGCGCCTCCACTGCCACCATTACCTCCACTTCCCATCGTAGAGTCATAACTGCTGGGGTTGTCATAGTTCTCTGTAGTGCTCTCTATGCTACCCAGGTCACTGAAACCACTGTCCACAACCTGCTGTGAGTGATCTGATACAGAAGGGACATCCATCATTGGTGAAGTCTCCATGTTCTGTAAAGATGGTGCAGAAAGTGAACTAGGGTGTTCCGGAGTTATCTGGGTGTATCCTCCTCCTGTTCCACCGCCTGCCCCTCCAGGACCGGGAACCCCCGTCCCCGTCTCCATAGGGCCGGGGGTCATCCCGGGGCTGTTCACTGACCGTACAGACTGACTGGCTAAAGGGGGCATGGGTGGGTTGGGCATTGGGCTATTGTGTTGGGAAGCACTGCAGTCCTCCACAATGGCAAGGGTTTCCTCTTCTCCGTCACCGTGGCTGTAGTTCTGCAAGGTACGGCAGGCTGCCAGAGTTTCCTCACAGTCCTGGTAGGCACCATGCTGCTCAGCTTCTTCGTCCTGGGCCTCTCCTTGAGTGAGTGACTGGACAGCCTGGACGGTCTCCAAGTCAAGCTCACTGTTGTGGTGGTGATCATGCTGTTGGTGGCTATTGAGCTCATCCTTGAACTCCGGACTGGTGTGCGAATGTTCCGTCTCCATCATCAGGACGGATTTGTCTTCCAGTGGCTGTAGGTCTTGCGGCTCGGAAGGGACAGCAATAGAGGTTACAGTTTCCACGGCTGCGGCAGCGGCAGCAACAGATTCTTCCTGTTCCCGACGCCGCCGTTCATCCTGGGAGTCAATTGATGGTGGCTTCACTTCCTGCACCTCCTCTGCTTCTTCTTCATCTTCATCTTCCTCCTCTTCCTGCTTACTGACATACTCCTGTGCCGTGCTCACCTGCATGTCTAAAAAACCTTCCCCGGTGGTCTGGGGTTCCTCTTTTACTGGTGGCGAACGAGCAGGGGACATTTGTTCTTCCTCTTCCTCATCCTCTAGTTCTTCATCATCGTCCTCCGAGTCCTGGTTCTTTCTCCGTTTGCAGGCGTCACTTTTCTCCTCCAGTCGTCCATCACCTTCATCATCTGCATCATGATCGTCACTCCTCCTGCTGCCAGGGGCAGCTGCAGTTCTCCTGTTGCCTGGGTCACTGTGATCTGCATCCTCCCTCTCCTCCTCCTCTTCTGGGTCAGCCATGTCCTCATCTCTGCTCTGAGGAACTCTGGAGCTGGATGACTGGGACAACGTACGAGAAGGCGGCCGGCTAGGCTTTTCGTCATTCCATGCTTGATCTTGATCTTCCACATCCTCTTCTTCATCTGGCTCAGATGCAGGGGGAGGTTTGGGAGCAGAAGGCTGAAGGTTAAGGTTTTTAGGTGGTCTTCCTCTCCTCCTGGGTTTGGGCGGTTCAGTCATCTTTTGAAGAAAATCATCATCTTCATCTGAGTCTTTGCGCTTCTCAGAGTCCAGGTCTGACGTTATAGTTCTCCTTTTGCAGGCCCGGTCCTCCATCGAATGCTTTTCCAACTGTAGCTGAGCCAATCGGCTTCTCTCCAGCTCCTGCCTGGCAGCTTCCTCCTGGGCACGCTGCACGTAATAGCTTCGAGGCTTCCTGCCAGGTTTCTGCTTGATCTTCGGAGGTGGCGGGTCCTCTGAAGACTGGGCAGTCAAGCTAGTGTCAGCAAGCTGGTCGGCCTCACTACCTGGCTTTTTCCCAGGACGCTTTGTCCAGTGTGGGGGCTTGCGGCTCTTGCCTTTAGGCCAACCTTTCTTTTTCTTTACTGGCACCTCTGGTGTGACCATAGGGGTTTCCGCTGTCTCTCTTGCTGTTTCCGTCTGCTCCGGCCTCCTCAAGTCCGTGACTGGCTTTAGCACAGGAGTGGGGTCTGGGAAGAAAGGGCAAGTAAATAATTAATTAAACAACTCAAACACAAAAGGCATCAACATTTACAAACCAAATTCAGAGGAAAAGTCAAATCCTTTACATAATGAGTGGAAAAGCTCAAATTCATCCTAATCGTTGTTAAAAAAAGGTGCAAATTCAGTGTCCGTGGTTATGAGGTATTATGACTCCTTTCTCTGTCCCAGTGGTTCTCAGTCCTAGTCCTGGTCTACCACTGCCCCACAGGTGTTAGGGTTTCCCCCAATTCCAACATACCTGCTCCAAATAGTGAACTACCGGACAAGTGCTGGCTGGGACTGATTCAACAGGAAAACACTAACAAACAAGAAGGGCACAGAACTCCAGGACGAGTAAAAAATACGGCATCAACCAAAACCTTGGGTCCACGTCCATCATGGACTTAAAAGGCACCGAGTTTGAGCCGGTCCTGCTGAAGTTCATGCTCAATCTTGGAAGTCACTGATTGGGGAGGGACTCGTTATATCTTCTCCATCAAAAGTCACAAATGGGAGGTTCTGATATGTATGGTTTCTAAAAAATAAGTTTAAAAACATGTCAAGTGCTGAACTATTTGGCTGACTGTGATTCAGGGGGGAATGAAAACGGAAGTAATGCCAACACGTCTATAACATTTGGGTTTAAAACGTCCCTCCAATGGAAGTGCAAAAAAAGTGCTACTAACCATCTTCCTCAGACTCTGATAAGTTGGCTGGGCGGACCCTTTTTGGTGCAGGGTCTAAGTGTTTGCGGGCAGGAGGGTAACATCGGAGAGCATTTCCAAACGGAGTCTCCTCCTCTAGTCGAGGCATGGGTCTCTCCGCGTCCGAGTCCACAAATGGCTCATCCAGAACTTCTGTGGTCTCTGAGATGGTCTCCGTGACCACACTGCTGTGCGGATGACTGCGCTGTCGTATTCGTCGTCTCCGCGCAGTCTTAGGGGGGAAAGAATATCAAATTATTCTTTGTGCCAAAGCCATATGAGCTAGACCACTGGCACTGTTCTACACACTTACATTTTTTACATAAATAATCACCAACAATGATTGTGCTACTGCCCAACTGAAAAATCTGATCAATTTCTGGACACTGGATTGTGAACCCACCTTGCATCTGAGTCCCAATGCTGGCTTGGTCAGAACAGGAGGGGAGCGCGCACCCATCTCTTCATCGTAATCATCTTCGTCGTCATCCTCACTGCTGTCGCTGGAACAGGACTCTCTGCCCTGCAAAGATTCACTGAGTCTAGTTGCTGTGGGCAAGGAGGGCATGTCCTCCTCCGCCTCATCACTCAGCCTTCGCTTGGGTCCTCGTCTTTTCCGTGGAGGGCGCCCTCGGCTGCGCTGAGGAGGAATTGCAGGGTGCCGGGGGTTTTCCGTTGATGTGGAGTTTGGATCGTTGTCTGAAGTGAAAAGGGTGGGTGGAGACCCAGAAGATGCAGTTGCCTTGTTTGCTGGAGATCTGTATTCTTCATCCTCGTCTTCCTCAGGTCCTCTAGCTTTCCGAGGCCTCCCGGGACCCGGCCTAGGCCTGTCCTTGGCTTTTCCCCATGGGCAGTTTTTGGGAGGACGCCCACGCCCCCTGCGCTCCCCGTTGGCCTGAACGGGCGAGCAGTCAGGGCTTGGAAGGCTGTTGTGAACGGGAGAAGAAGCTGGAGAGCTTTGGCGGTTTGGGAATGACGGGAAGCACTTTTTGTCTTCGTCTTCCTCCATCTCAGCTCTTACATTCCAGGATCGCGGAGGACTTTTAGGACCGGACTTCATCTGCAAAATATAAGTATGACTCGGGTTAAATCCACAGACCTTTTCAAGCCCTGAAGCATTCAGTAGTAGATCCTAATAATGTGAGACACACAATCACAAACAGACCATTAATGGAGTAGACATTCTTAATGTGCATATCGGTGGAATTTAATCTGTGGACTGGAGCCCCCTAGTGGACCATTGGCCAAAAATTACTTTTCTCTTTCGCAAAGTGAAATTGCATTTGTTAAAATGATTTGATGAAGGAATTTAAGATACAACATACAGTATATTTCATAAATACAGGTCAAACAAACATGGTCTGAAGTTATGCCTATGCTTTGTACCATTTCTGGTCTCACATATGCCAATTTGACCTCACCTCTTTGCTGCTGTCCTTCTCTCTGTTCCTGTCATCTTCCTCATCGTCGTCGTCCCCTTCATCCTCAGACACGACTGTGTTGGTGACAATAACTGGAGTCCAGCGTAAACAGTCCGGATCAACTTCCAGCTGCCGTGGTCGGGCTCGGAGCCGCGACATGTGCGTCGCCACCAGCTTCTCTCTGCGAACAATAACCAACCTGGAGTGATGGGAGGAGAAGGAGAAGTAGTGGAATCATCAGGTTCTGCCGCCACAGTATAGGCAACAAAACAAGAACAGGGACAGTATAGACGTGGACTAATTTTGCATTCTTAAAGCGGCATGGTCTGATGAACTCTTATGATTACCTGTGTGAAGAACGAGAGTAACTCTAAAACAAGAACGATCAGGTAGTTTGACTCCTGCTCGAAAGACCAAGGAAAGGATATAAATATCCGCACTGAACAGCAGCTTTCCGGAAACATTCATTAAATGTTTAATTTAAACTTAAATTTAATTTAGGGATGCATTGAATATTCAGCAACCCCAAATATTTGTCAGAAAAAAGGCAGTGTGATCAGAGAGAGGGGGCGGGGCTGATGACCAACCTGCATACAGACTCTGACTGATCAGAGAGAGGGGGCGGGGCTGCTGATCAACCTGCATACAGACTTTTTGCTCCCCTACAGTTTTATTCCACCCTGATAAAGACAAAATGCTGTAAGCGCCCCCTTGTGGACAGCTGTATATGTGCATTTATTATAAAGTTGAAAGAGCCCCAGCGTTGAGCAGTTCTGGAGAGAGGTGGAGAAGCAATCCGAGATCAGACGGCACCAGATCAAATTAACGTCTATAACTTTGCGGGGTTTTTATGCTTGACTATAAAAAACACGTAGGAGGTAGATGTTTCTCGATTCAGCTCCCCTTACGTCTCTAAACCAGTTAGTCTTGGCCAAACTTGGAGAGGACCTCATACCTGGGCTGTGTTAAGCTTTGATGTACTGATGTAAACATTGGGTGGCTCCTGAATCACATCAGCTCATGATTATCAAAATATTACATAAGCCCCGTCCCTCAGGCCTGCTGCGCTACCGGGCTGGAGCTGCCATTATTACACCGCATGTCATGAGCACCACACTCAGACATCTGGGTTTACAGCCAAATAGAAACTCAATATCGTTACAGGAGAAGAAGACATTTTTATCCAAGTCATTTTGGAGTATTTCTATTTGTGCATTTATCGTGAAGAAGTCACAAGGCCAAAAGGCAAGGATCTCAATTTATCAACGTTCCAACCCTCTCCTCTGGCTACGAGCTTTGGGTAGCAATGAAGTAAACATGGTGAATAAATACAGCGAACAAATGAAACCATCGCCCTTCACAGCCCTTGCATGCAGTGTGAACACGTTCTCTCTTACCGGTCCGCCCGGTGCTCCAGCATGTTGAGGCTTTGCAGGGTGGCTGTGATGTCTTGGGGGCATATGCCGGTGATCTTGCTGAGTCGGCGGATGGTAAGTTTCTTGTCTCGCACTTCATGTAGACATTCCAACACCACACTGCGCCAGTAAGCCATGTAAGACAGACGGCCGAGGTCAGACAGAGGCTTTTCCGGAGAACCTGGCTGACCCTCTCGCTTTGACAACAAGTAACCTAAAAAGAGAAGAGAAGGGATTTTATTAACCCACCACTGGAATACTGGACTAGTTTCTTCTTCAAGACTACAATTGAGCTTGTAGAGATAACTGTGTGTTGAGCTGGTACGAGTACTGAGAACAGTCCACCGAGTGTCCAACGAGCACCGATGAAGGACTAGAGGATGACCAACACAAACTGTGCAGAAACAGATGATCTTCTGTCTCTGACTTTACATCTACAAGGTGGAGACACTTGGTAGGAGCATCTAATAGAGTGGACAGTGAGTGGACACAGTGTTTAAACACTCCAGCAGCACTGCTGTATCTGATCTACTCGTACCAGCAACACACACTAACACACCACCATCATGTCAGTGTGACTGCAGTGCTGAGAATGACCCACCACCCACATCATATCTGCTCTGTGGTGGGCCTGTGGGGTTCTTAGATACCTGCTATGTGAAGTACCACATGGCAGGTAGCTGGTGTTTCTACTAGTAACACAAACATATGTACACTCTTAAAACATCAATTCAGACATACTGAAGTCGATGAGGAAGCGTCCGTAGCCCTTGCGCTGATACTGTGGAAGAATCATGATGCAGGACACGTTGTACTTCTGCTGGCAATGCTTCTCCTGCAAAGGAGCATGAGAAACACAGCGGATAGAAAATAATGAGTGGAAAACAGGCAGCTCAATTCCAGTCAATTCCAGGAATCGTTTCATGGAAAAGACTCACTAAAACGGTACATTTTACACGGTTCTCAACAAACTAGCTCTGGCAGGGATGCAGCATTGATTTATTAACATCCAACAAGGGATTTCATTAAAAACAAAATAAAAAAGTGTGTCAGATCCTAAATATAGCACTGCATGGCCCATGCTGAGGTCTATTCCCGAACATAAAGCTATTAAAAAGGGTAAAACTCTCTGATCTGGGAATGACCGAGTGCCTCGAGTTCAAGTATCACAAGATTTTGTTGAGTGAGAGAATGATGGAGAGAGATGTTTACAGGCAGTCTGTTGTGGTGAAGAGAGAGTTGAGCCTAAAGACAAGACTCAATTTACTGGTCAATTGCTCCAACCCACACCTCTGGCCACAAGCTTCGGGAAGTGACCGGAAGAATGAGATCCTACAAGTACAAGTGGCTGAAACGAGTACCCTCTACATTAGAAATCGGGGGAAGAGTTTAGTTATCCAGGAGGGGCTCCATGTCGGGAGGAGCCAGCGGAGGTGGTTCAGGTATCTTGTTCAGATGCCTCATGGATGTTCCGGGCATGTTGGACAAGGAGGAGCATCCCTCTTGACTGACCTGGGAACGCCTTGGAATCTTCTCCAAAGAGCTGGAAGTGGTGGTTTGGGAGAGGGAGGTCTGGGCTTTTTTGGTTAGGCTGCTGCCACCGTGACCCAGATTAGCCATGGTTCACGCAGGCCTCCTCAATCCTTCAGGTCACCGGTGCACACCTTCTATCCACTGGTACCAACTGCTACGGTAATATCCACACAACCAGAATGGCGTGCAATACTTCAACACGCGCACCCAGCTTACCGAAGCCCTACGATGCGACCCTTTGCTCTGGAACAACTCTTCCAAGTCCTGGAATTGCTTACAAACATTTCTCCAGGGAACACGTCACTTGCAAATGCTACCAACACAACAGCACAAGTCAGAATGAAAAGCATGTGCAACGGGATGACCTTATATAGTAGGTCAGATACAGGGATGACACTCGCCCTTGCTTACAACACAAGCACGGCTGAGCATGACACATGAAAGAACTTACCTTGGAGAAGTAGCCAACCAGGTGACAACCTTTGGAGTCGTTCTGTGTGAGCACGTAAAACAGGAAGGGCTCCACATCGTAGTAAAGCGTCTTATGGTCCAGAAAGAGTTTGGCCAGCAGGCAGAGGTTCTGACAGTATATTGTGCTGACGTTACCGTCCACCTGGGGGAGGGGGTGATTAGGGGAACGATGGGACACAATGAACAGTAAATAAAATGAAGCACAGTGCAGATTTATTACCAGATCAATCTATATCTCTCGTCAGTTATTGTTCTTTTACAGTAAATAACTGCATTACTGTCGATTCAGCAGCGTATTTAACGTCATCATCAAACATTTACATCACACTTGCCCTGTAGGAGTGTGTGAGGTAGGAGTTAAGGCAGTGTGAACTGCTACACTTCAGCCTGAGCAAGTGTGTGCTTTCCGGAGAAGGAGGGATCCGGGCGGGACGCCAGAAACTGTTAGAGCCACATCACTTGCCTGCTGAGTCAGGATCAGATCTGAAACCTGAAACCAGCAGGAGGACCGCACACACCCTGGGTCAGAAGTCTGAGAAAACGTTCCTTTTGTTGTGTTCATACAAATGCGCTTGTCTTCTTTATCAGGTCAAATCAAATTGGGTTTGTCCACTTTAGAGAAAGAGCAGAGTGTACAGAAATTCACACCAAAACAGTTCTTCAGGGAACCAAACCAAGGTTCTCTATAGAACCTTCATTTTCAAGACAGCATCAGTGAGTGTTGTCAAAGGCCTTCGACTTATATAGCAGATACGGAATCATTTCCAACAGTTCCAGAATCATTTATAGCATTTAGTGAATCAATTACAGAAGATTCACAATCACTTATCGCAGTTAATGAACTATAGTAGATACTGAGTCATTTCTATAGGATGAATCTTTTACCGCAGTAACTGAATCATTCATGGTAAACATTGAAGCCTTTATAGTGGATATAATAATTTAATAGCTGCTGAATCATTTATAGCAGTTGCTGAATCATTTATAAGGGATCTGAATCATTTACAGCAGTTGTAAATGTTACTGCAGTTTCTAAATCACTTCTCGTACCTACAGAATCTTTTAACAGATAATGAATCCGACACTGAATCATTTATAGTAAATACAGACAATAGTTTGAACTTAATCTCAAAATGAATCTAGGTTTGAAGGATTCAGATGTGTGGACTGACCGCAGCACTCAAACCAGCTTCAGGTCAGAAGCAATCAGTGCTCAAACAGCAGTTTGGAAAAGAAGGGTCTGATCATTTCAGAAGAAACTGGCTCTTCGTACCAAACAGTGATGATTGAGAGACGAGTTCTTACTGTTCAAGTAAAAATGTCCTCAAGCTTGACCGTCCCGTGCAGGTCTGACACTCGCTAACAGTAACCTCTACACGGTGGTCCCGTCTATCAGATCCGCTTTTCCATATTTAACCTCGAGGGTCTGTAATTGTGAAATGGGGGTTGTTTACATCTCAGTGGCCTTTAATTTTAGGATGAACACAGAGCTGCTAGCACTAATTTCAGGGGACCAGTTGAACCAGTTTACACACAAAAAAAAAAAAATGCCCAAACTTGCGGAACAGTAAGCCGTGACGAGTGATTCTAACAACTCAGAAGGACACGGGAGGAGGCCTCAGACCAGCCTGTTGGGGGTCAGGGTTTATTTGAACGAACTCCAGAATCAGTGTTTCATACAATTTCGAAACCAGTATGAGTGTTTTTACAGAAACTAAAGTAGAAAATTACACTAATCATTTATTAATTAGAGTAAAAACGATCCAGTATTACATCTGAGGGCAAAATTGTGTGAACCTTTAGGATCATCTGAAGGTGAAATTGGAGTCAGGAGTTTCAACCAATGGGAGACAATCTGGTGTGAGTGTCCTGTTTAATTTAAAGAACAGGGATCCAGCAAAATCTCATCTTTACAAGACAAGTCTGTGGAAATGCATGAGAAGAAGCTCAGAAGAAGAGCTTGAGTGTGGAGGACTCATGGAGGTACAAATGGAGGAGATTCATGACCATCATTACCTTCACCGGGAGTGCTCCACCAACAAAGATCAGACCAAGAGCAAGGTGTGTAACAGGTCCAGCAGCTCACAAAGGAACCCAAGAGAACTTCTAATCAACTAAAGGCCTTTCACACATTAACTAATGTTAATGTTCATGAGTCCACCATCAGGAGAACACTGAACAGTGGTGAACATGGCAGGGCTGCAAGGAGAAGCTTCTGCTCTCCAAAAAGAACATTGCTGCCGTCTGCGATTTGATAAAGATCACAGACAAGCCAGAAGACACTGGAACAATGTTTTGTGGAAGGATGAGAGAAAACTAGGTCACTATTCCAGCTATTTCTGCTGCATCCGAGCAAGAATGGCTTACAATCAGTGACGGAACAATGAAATTTGAATTATACCAGCAAGTTCTAAAAGGAAAGAATCAGGACATCTACCTGTGAGCTGAATCTGAGAATGTGGGTCATGCAGAAAGACAACGACCAAAGAACGTTTAAAGAATAAAGTTAATGTTCTGGAATGACCCAAAGACACCAGCCACTGAAAGCAGAGGGTCACATACCTTTACCCTCACAGATATGAAACACTGGATCATGTTCCTTAATAAATGAAACTAAAGTGTCTTTTGTTTGATGTGATTCCTTTTCTACTTAAATTACATTCAGCAAGAGGTTGAGTTGAGGTCAGGATGTTGGATGGTCACCAAACCTCATCCCCAACTCATCCCAAAAGTCCTGATGAAGCTCCATAGAGAACACAGTTCCACTGCTCCACAGCTCAGTACTGGGGCGCTTTAAACCCCTCAAGTCCACGCCTGCTATTAGAGATAGGTTCATATATATGTTTACCTGCTCCAGAGAGTCCTATTCTATTGGCACTACTGGTGCAGCGTAAAGTAGCCGAGTTAGAAGGGGTGTGTACATGATCAGTCCTGACACTGCATAAACACAAATCCTGTGTGTGGTCTGCGGCTACAAAGCTCCCAAAGACTCACCTCAAACACAGAGACGTCGTCCTTCCGGTAGATCTCGTTGGCAGGCGGGTGAAACCAGGTGCACTTGCGCATGTGCTGGTACAGAATACTGCGGCTTTTCATGTAACGCAGGCAAAACTCACATAAGTAGAGCTTAGGAAGTCTGGGGGGAGGGGGGAGACAGACAAAAAGAGGGAGAGGAAATATGTGGGTGAGAGAGAGAGAGAGAGAGAGAGAGAGGGTTATCACAGCACTGTAATACAGAAACAGCAGTGGTTACAGTAGAAACAGACCTTTATAACAGGACCTTTATAAACGTGCACAGTGGACGCATCTGTGTTCAGTATTAATCATTAAAATGCAGCTCAGAGGTTTATAATAACCAGGCACCTACATGCTGAAATCTGATTGGCTGATCTATGTTTTCTTGAATATGACCTCAGACTCAGATACAGGACCACTTGTATCAGAGTTTGGCAGTACCCCAAGTACCCTAAGTGACAGTATTTCTGAATTAGAGCTGCATGTGTTGGAGTGGCCTGGCTGATGAAATTGGTGTTGAAATCTGTGCGTTTGCATTAATACAGCTCCAGAATTCAGCCACCAGATGGCACCCTGAACATGACTCAAAACAGAGCCTAAACTAGCCGAAACCCGATCCTTTGTAATACGCCTGATCAGGACCTCAAATCTCAGCTGTCCAATGAAACAGCTGTCCCTACAGCACACCTGTGGTAAGAGGAGCTGTATTGGTTACCTGCTGTACTCCTGTGGGTACGGCGAAGAATACCACGTCTGAATTTCAAACTTCCCAAACTCTATTACAGAGGGACATCGCATCTGAGGGTCCGGCGGCCCAGTCACGCCAACTTTCTGCGGGAGATAGGAGGGAAATTCAACATTAATGCACGTTCTCGGTTATACTCTCGTATTAGACCAGAACCAGAACACACCTGCATTTTCAGCACCGGGTTCTGACAAAAGATTTTATTAATTACATTTAGAGTGACATTTCACAACTTTGAGGGACTGAACGTCGATACTATAGGAGTAATTAATAATTTAAACTTAAATTAAATGAGATTTTTAAAATCAAAAACAAAGTAACATTTAAAACAAAAGGCAAAATATTTCACTGTAAAATAAAATTAAAACCTTTCACAATATCCTAATTAAGACGTGACCGTATATGATGGACAAAAACAGAAATTCACAGTAAATAAACGTAAAACTGTCAAATTAACGACAGATTAAAGATGAGAAACATAACGAGTGTATTGACTTTAAATCAGATGTGACAGACTCGCTGTGGTGGTTTCATCTTTCTATAGACCACTAACCGGCTGACTAACCGTCTTCATTGCTGCCTGACTGGTTGCATCGTTAATATTTTGAATGATTATTTCAGACGAGTAAGAGCAGCTGTGGTCTGGTGGTTCGGGAACCAGTCTTATGACTGGAAGGTCACCGGTTCGATTCTCTGAACTGGCAGGACGTGACTGAAGTGTCCATGAGCAAGACACTGGCTGCCCACCGCTCTGGGCACGTGTGCTCACTGCCCCCTGGTGTGTGAATTCACTAGTGTGTGTGTGTGTGTGTGTGTGTGTGTGTGTGTGTGTGTGTGTGTGTGTGTGTGTGTGTGTGTGTGGATGGGTAAAATGCGGAGGTGTAATTCCCATGTGTGCTCAAATGAGTTTAATTACCATTAATTCACAATGAAATCGTGATTTTATACAGACTGTTTAATAAATTGCGGGGAGGGAACCCAAGAATTCTGAGGGGACACAGACGTCTACGACGGAGCACCTGCAGTTCATATGGGACCTGCAGTATAATTAAGCGAGGTTAGGAACTTCACCACACACCCTGCTCAGCTGCAGTCTCGTACACACAGGGTTATTATTAGCGCTCTGTCTCTTCTGAACGGAAACCAGGGCCCACACAGCGCGCTCCCACACTCCAAGAGCACACCGGAACTTACAGTCAAACCATTCTGGAAACACTGACCTACCAATCAGCCGCAAAATTCCCATTTTTTAAATATAAGGTCCACCCACTGACTGATAATCTACTCCATGTGGGCTTAAGAATGAAGTCTGTTATACTGGTGTGAGTGAGACCACAGAACCACTTTAAGCTTAAAATGGGCTGAAATGTTTAGTTCTAATGAGCTGCAGCTGAAGACAACATGGGTCACGCACCAAGACAACGACCCTGAACACACAAGTCGTTCTACCAAAGAGAAAACCACCAACATAACCCAGAAGCCCTCCGCCCGGCGGTGGAGGCTTTACACCCCCTGCAGCCGATGTAGGACCGGGAATACTCTAATAAAAAGGGTGTACAAAAACTATTGGACAGGGTCTAGATTGACATTAGTAGCGTCCAAACAACAGTGAAGCAGAGTTCCCATCTACCAGCTGCGATAGAAACCAAGCCCCACTTTTTCGCCTCAGGCAGCGACACACACACACACACACACACACACACACAAGTCTGAGTGTTTGTTTCAAACAATGAAAAACAGCCCGTCAAAAATGTATGACATTAGGAGCCTTAAAATCAATCAGGATAAAAGTCATGCTCTTCACAGGCCTCAGATGCGTCTACAGCAGGAAAACCGATTTAACGGAACAGATTCGTCTCAAACACCGTGGTACCCAGGCTGAGGTGCCGTGTCTGAATTTTAGCTGTTCTGTAAGGACACAACATTAGCGTCCACTACCCGCACACAAAACGACCTACCTATTTACCTACCCGTCAACAAATCCATCCACCCACCACGGACTCACCATCTCACAAAGTCATCTATCCACCCTCTCACCCACCCTCTTCCAAATACTTCCTTCAACCCACACGCTCAAATACATCCAACCATCCCATCCATCATCTACCTAGCAATCCAAAAACCTACCACTGAGTCATCAAACCCATCCACCCGCTCACCCACTAACCCATTCCTCCATCCATCTCCATACCTGTAGTGCCAGCTCCTGGATGTGTCTGAAAAGCTCCACGTCCTTTTCCGTCAGGTTCTCGTGTCCCGGCAGCTTCTCCTCATCCTCTCGCCAGTCATCTCCACACTCTTGATTGTCTGCGTTCAGAAAAAGATCCAGCTAAGCAACATTTCAGCAACGTCCATTAAATGTTATAGACTTTAGTTTGCGGAGCTGCAAATAAGTCCTCTACTGACCTCCTACAACGTCGCTACAGGGACAGTAGTGGGCTGGTTAATGCCCACGGCCAACTTCACCAGCACAGCATCAGCATTTATTACCTCGTTTATTTCTCCAAGTTCGGCTACAATCTTACCTCCTGTCCTGCCGTCCGGATCCCCCTTCCTGTTCTTCTTGCGCATGCGGTATTGCTGTGAATAGTCGACCACTTCGGCGCGGGCTTTCCGGCCATCTGGCGATGGTGTGAAGAATTTGGTGAGGGCGTCGATCAGACCCTTTGTTTTCTTGTTGAAGCGCAGACCACCTTGACCGTCGTCATCGTCTCGGTGAGAAAAAAGGAGACGGTCGTCGCCAGGGTAACCCTCGCACGATGAACTGGAGGAAGAGTGCGGTGAGGAGGAACCTTGGGAATGATGGTCTAGGCCCCCAGGCCCTCGCCTCCGCCGGCCCCGCCCACCTCCGCGTAGTTTCTTAAAGGGGCGACCCGGTCTGCAAACACAAAAAAAAAGGAAATTAGTGACAAACCTTAGCATGTTAAATATCGTCACTGTCTCACAAAAGCCTCCAAAAACACCACCTTACAGAAGAACCCTTATAACCAGTCTCTCCGTTCTAGACATCTTGAAATGTACTGATTATATTCCCACTATAATCAAATGTCATCTGTTTACAAACAAAGAGTAAAATCCATTTCTTCAGACACCTCCCCTCTTTGATCTGATCAATATTTATTGATCTACTCATACAGAAGTGGTGTCTCTCAGTACGGCGTCGGGTTTAACACAACACACCAGACGTCTCTGCATGGAGGTGTAGAGGTTCCTAATGGTGTCCTGTGATGATCCATCCCATGCAGCTTGAATGTTCTCACTCAGTTCTGCAGATGGTGTGGTAGGGGTGGAGTGTTGATAGAGCGTCCAATAGCATCCACACATTTTCAATCAGGGACAGGTCTGGAGGGGAGAACGACCACGGGCATAGTATCTGTGTCTTGAAGACGAGATCTGTGTGGACGAGTGTGGACGAGCGTCGTCCTGTTGGAACTGTGGACCACTGGTTGCAGAACCTCATTACGGTAACGTTGGTCTGTTAAAGTGTCTGTAATGAAGACCAAAGGTGATCTGGTACGGACCACGGAGCCTCCACACACAAATTCATTGATTGTCTCGACGAAGATTCTTAGAAGATGACCTGGTGCAGCCATTTTGACGAGGAGAGTAAAATAAACCAGCAAAATCAAACAGAAAAGCTGTATTATGGGATGTAAAGCATTACAGCCCCAACACACTCATTCACTCACTTCAGGAACAGTATTTTCAGTGGCTGTTGAATAACAAGGCTTAAAATTAATAACTGTATAATCAGTCTGTAGATTAAAGTCCAAAATTTTCCAGTAAATCTGAGCATTACACACACACACACACACAATACAACACACTGATTTTAGTTACCTGCCCTTCGGTCGACCCAGTGGTGCATTGTACCGCCGTTTGATTTGAGCTGCTTTTTCATGCAAGAGCTTTCTTCCCTTTTTCCGTGGTCTACAGATCTGACAGATCCACATGCCTGCAGAGGAATAAACAACACACACACACACACACACACACACACACACACACACACACACACACGGAGGAGTTCAGACATTGCTATCTTTCAATTACCTTCAATTGCAGCCTCTAGTGGTTTAAACACCACATGTCACCACATTCATATTCCGTGAAGACCAGACTGAAAGTCTCCTCAATAAACACTAATAACACTCCGAGTGGAGCTTCTCAATCAGTGTTCATTAAAACGTCTCCAAAGTTCTCCTCATGGGAGCCTAATATTATGAATAATACTCATAGTTCTCGTCAACACATGGTTTGCTAAATCAGAGTGCTGCTGAAGGAATTGAACACATCCAAGGTGGATGCTGGCTGTGGGTTCAGTGTCACTGCTGGACCGAGAACAGTCCACCGACCAGAAACGTCCAGCCAACAGCGTCCTGTGAGCACTGATGAAGGACTAGAGGATGACCAACACAAACTGTGCAGAAACAGATGAGCTTCTGTCTCTGAATTTACATCTACAAGGCGGAGACACTCGGTAGGAGCGTCTAATGAAAATGGTAACCAGTAAAAGCCTATAAAGTGCAAAACAGCCGTTATATGTGAAACAGTGTGTATGAAGGGCAACGAAAGTATCTCCTATACCTTTCGGCATTCGCGTCAGTGGCGGGTCGCAGCACTCCATATGAAACCCTCGATCACAGGAGTCACAGAACAGCATGTTTTCCTGTAGAAACAGTTGACATTCACATTTCCCTCCGACAGTAAAACACCAACAGTCCAATTCTCTCACGCCTCGGTTTAAGTGCCCAAATCCGTTCCCCCCGTGTGGCCACTTTCATATGGTATTAAAATCTGACATGTATCCGATTTATCCAGATGTGTGTCTTACATCTGTCCATCTACAGATCTTTAATGTGAACTATATCTGATATTCATCTGACCAAGAACATGAACAGCCTTAAAAAAGATCAGATTAGGAGACAAGAGAGCACATCCACCCAGCACTCTACAGGAAACGGATAAATCAAGTACCGCATTTTTGCCCTGGTCCTGGCAGCTGCTGCAGGTCTTGCATTCGATGCACTGCCACCACAGAGCTTTGACCCGCACCGTCAGCTCCGGGGAAAACTTCAGACAAGACGGGTGACCTGCAGGAACAAACAGTCAAACAGTGTTAAAGAGGAGGCGCTGGAACACACCGATCTCTCTCAAGTGTGACCTTCTGAACGTGCAACTCCTCAGATGACCTACACGATGTTCAGATGTTCTCAAACAAGATCAGATATAGGTTAAGATCTGTATCCAATGTTTCAATAAGAGCCCACGAAGACTCTCAGCGCTTGGTCCTTCACTAAAGCTCAGGAAGCCCTTTAATGACCCCTACAGAACATCCTGGCTGGATCACAGGACAGGTCTAAAGATCTGCCCAGCACATTTAACTAGTTCCTATCCCATTTAACCAGCTCCAACCCCAGTTCCGATCCCTGATAAAATGGCCAAGAAATGCAGTGAACTCAGTAGAACAGATGGGATAAACCCTAAACTCACCGCTGTTGCCACAGTCAGCACAGGAGATGAGCTCCTCCGGCTTCTTGTCCCGGTTCTGCTCCTTGGTCCCCAGACAGAAACTACAGATAGGGATGGGCTCGGCCACGGGCTGAGAGGGAGAGAGAGATGAAGGGGGATTAGAAACGGCAGTCAGAGGCTGAACAGACCCTTTGTGGGCAGTAAACAGACTGCAGTGTGTCAACAGATCTGTAAACACTAGCGACCGTCTGCACCGTCTGACTACACTGCTCTGAAGCAGCGGCTGATGTATGCAGGGCGTGTTAACTACAGGGACTGAAGTCTCAGGCTTCAGGCGCAAACAACTGCTTTCACATTTATTTCTCTGCTCCAGAGAGTCCTATTCTATTGGCAGTATGTCTCTACAGGGACTAGATAAGCTGCGTCTCCACAAAGGTGACTTTACAGACAAACATTCTTAACTCTGAATGGAGGTTAATGTAATCTAAGAGGTACTTTAGAGCTATAATAAACATATTTCACACACACACACACACACACACACAGACACACACAGACACACACAGACACACACAGACACACACAGACACACACAGACACAGACAGACACAGACAGACACAGACAGACACAGACAGACACAGACAGACACAGACAGACACACACAAACAAACACAAACACACACAAACACACACAAACACACACAAACACACACTCTGCCGGTTTGTGGACAGTCATGGCTCAGACACAGGCTCACGAAGAACCTGCAGCTGCGCATTGTGTCTGCTCACAAATCAGGAAAGGACTACAAGACCATTTCCTAAATGCTTTCAGTTCCAGTGGATACAGGGCAGAGTACTGTCAAAAAAACACAAGACTTTCCATACGGTGGAAAATCTGAGGACGTGGTCAGAAGCCAAGTGACACCTGTGCTGGCCAGAAGCATACAGAGAGAGGTGAAAAAGAATCACCACAAAGGCCATCCTGGTGAAACTGGGCTCTGCTGGTGGCAATATCTCAAGGCAGACAGTCTTAACAGACATTGGATATTGCTGGGTTCCACGGACGCAGACCAAGTCTCCAGAAAAGACACACAACAGTCCACTTGGGTCTTTGCAAATGCTCCACTGGACAAAGATGACAACCTCTAGTCTTCTGTTTTATGGTCAGATTAAACAAACAATCATCTGGCCACAGTGATGTTACATGCATTCGGTATAAAAACTAGAAGCCTTCAACCCTAAGAACACCATCCCACTACATGGCAACAGGAACCTAAATTTGGGTGCGATTTTCAGACAATGAACCACAGAAACTAATCACGGTAAACGGCACCATGAAAAGAGAGCAATACATCAAGATTCTCAACCTCAGACAGTCTGCGGACAAACCACTGGCCTTGGTCAGCAGTGGACATTTCAGCATGACAACAAACCAAAGCGCAGAAAAATTGGTGTAGAAATGGTTTGCAGACAAACATGAACGTTTAGCTGCAGCCCAGCCAGAGTCCTGACTGGAATCCAACTGAGAATCTGTGGAGGTAGCTAAGGATCAGGGTGAAGTGCAAGGAGATCCTCCAACCTGAAAGAGCTGACTGCTAAAGATGAACGGGCAAAAATACCAATGGTGACGTGCAAAAAGCTGATCAGCAATTATAGGAGGCATTCGATTGCAGTAATGGTCAATAAAGACTTTTCTACTGATTATTGAAAAGGGTATGAATAATTTGTCCTCACACTGTAATATATACACATTCTCTCACACACAGACACACACGTGTGTGTAGATGTGTGTGTGTGTCTACACATTTACTTAGTAAGCAAAGTATGTATCTGATTAACTGATTCATCTGCAGAAGACTATTACTAAAATCATTGAAAGGTGCATCCCTAGTTCAGTGTTTAAGCACATAAGACTATAAAACATCACGATGTCAACAAAATACCACCATATTGTCCACCCCTGTCTGGGTGAACTATCACTTTAATGTAAGGTGGCCGTCTGGCTGCTGTGAGTGGATGGAGGTATTAAGCAGCAGGGCTGAGTGATGCGTACAGCTCTGCCTTTCTGGCCCCTGAGGGTGGGGGGGGTGAGAGAGGCTGAAGAGAGATTCAGAGAGAAATGAACCCGATAAATCACTCTCTGTGGCCTGTCTCATCTCTGCCTGGACCTGTTCAGCATACACACACACACACACACACACACACACACACACACACACACACACACACACACACAACACACACACACACACACACACACACACACACACACACCACACACACACACACACACACACACACACACACACACACACACACACCTGCCCTCTGATCCACACACATACACACTCCTCTGTCCAACGACCTGCATACAAACACACACAGCCTTTGTCTCCCCCACGTCTGGACCTGTAATCACTGCTGTGTGTAGTCTGACTCCAATGCCTGCCTACAAACACAAATGGTACTGTAACACAGCAGCTTCGGGATCATGCTTGTGCTCCACTGACTGTAACGGGGACAACAGGGTCTCTGTCATTCCCAACCCAAAATGGAACAGAATCTGAAATCCGTTCTCTCCGTTTATTTTACTAGGCCTGTGTGTTGGCTGTGCATGTTCACATCATCCACTGGCTTCTTACTGCAATACTCCAAACCACCTTAAACAGTTAACAGCACTGACTCTTTTCTCAATCAGCAATTAGAGTGAAATGACAAGTTACAACATTACAGCAGACTGTGAACACGCCTCAATCATTACCCCACTATAAAACCCTCAACATCGGTACCCGTTTAGCCCTCAGACAGAACTCCGGTCTGAACCACTGAAGAGCAGGTCAGTATAACCCACAAGCGTGAGAGAGAGATATAGATTGCGAGAGAAAGAGAGACAGTCCCAGAAAAATGGGTGAAAGAGAGCATGCTAGAACACATGTGCAAGAGGCAGAACCCTATGTGTCGTTTGTAGACATTGTCGGGGAGACGTAAACAACACTCGTCCTTCCTGGCATCTATGAACTGCAAACACAGCCGTGCAAAGATCGTAAAGGGACGTTAAAATGACGCTAAAAAGGATAAAGGCGGAATTAACTGCTCCTAATAACTGTCCACTATGACACGTAAAGTTTCTTTGTACTCCTGTCGTAGATGAAAACTTACTCTGCATTTTTCTTCAGAAATGTCATAACATATGAAACGTGAATGGAAACCTGGTGACCGTGTGCATGACAACACGCTTTACAGAAAAAAAGGTGGAAAAAAGGGGTGAGGGAGAAAAGAAAGGATGAGAGATGCTCTCAAACTGTCCTTGTCTGAGCTCCAGTCAAGGTTCTCATTAACATGTGCAGCCATCTCTCTCGCTCGCTCTCTCATTCCATCATTCTCTCTCTAGCTTTTTCTCCATTTCTCTCTTCACCCTTTATCTCCAGAAGGTGCAAACAAAGCGATACGACACCCCTCACACCCTCCACGACTCAGTACAGCATTCATTATTAACATCAGTGTTGATGCACACAGAACAACCTTAACAACAATATTTGCAGAAAAACAATAAAAATCAATAGCGTGTTTGAGAATCTATACGGTATTGAAAGACATCGATATCATTATTTCCTTACACCCCATTCAGAACAGGCAGCCATAACCTACAACTTCTCCCTCAAGCTGTTAGAACCTCACATAAGAGCTCAGGTTCAGTCACTAAGCACCCAGAAGCTGTGCCACATCATTCCACCGAGGTTACGGGTCTTTTATCCTTCGTGTTCTGGCTTTGGCTCGCTCTTCATCTTAACTGCAGGGTTATCTTCGTGTGCGGCCTCTGACACGGCTTAAGCCCAAGCAGTAAATTATACACCTCACCACACTGCTCTCTCTCTGAGCCAGAGTCTTCCTTCATATCGCCGCTTCTGCTAGATCTGCAGAGCGGAGTCCACGCAGAGAACCATCTAGATAACGCGGTTCCTGGTAAACGTTCCTCTACACTGGCAGAAAGTCTAGACGGTTCTATAGATAACTTTGAGAAAAAGGGTACTTCAAAAGTTGATTTGAAAATGATCTTATACAGAACCAAGTCCACACAAGAACCATTAGGATGATTAAGTTGTCTTTTACCTGGTAAACGTTTGTTGCACTCATTTACAGCTACATAAATGGGTTCTAAAATTCGCACCATGGCTCACAGTTCAGTATGAGTACAGTATATACTGTATTACATATCGATTATAACAAGGTTTGGCGATCTATCGTAAATATTGATTATAATGGCTGGGCAATATATTGTTACAGAGGTTACCATCTGTGATTTGATTTCAGTAGAGGGTTAATGAGGGATTTTGTGTGGAAATGGTTCGGTTCCTGCGGGATGACACTCCGTATTCCTGTTCAGATTATGTCGTAGGAACAGCACAATTAAAAGTTACTATTTAAATACTTTGCTGTACTCTGTTCAGGTTTATCGTATCGTAGGAAGAAAACGTGGTGTGAATCGGTACTCAATAGCAAAGTAATTCAGTCATTACAAGCTCAGCATCACACAGAGGCCCAAAAGTGTGCCACCAAGTTCAGCTAGTGTAGCAAGAGTGCGCAGAGCTGTGCACCAAAGCGCTGCTGAACCTTATCTCCGACACGTCAGAGGGAGACTTTATTTCACGCCGGAATCCGAAACTGGAGGGTTTAAAAACGCAGACCAAAAATGTTCCACAGCTTGACAAACAAGGATTGTAATCTGTTTCTGCTCCTGAAGGCATCAGAGGGAAGTGTGTACGAGGTGGTGTGTGTGTAAGTGCGTGTGAGAAAGAGATAAGTGGGACACGGTACATTAAACGTTAGCGCATTCTGGCGGAGATTTGAGTCCTGCAGACCCCGCTCCTCATTCAGCAGCTCTCGACAGCCGAGCGGAACCACCACGCAGAACATCAGGACGCAATGAGGCGGTGAATGTGAGATCATGTGTTCAACTGTCAGCCTCAAATCTATCATAGGCCACGGGTTCATCGTGAGGTCTGCGCCACAAGGAGGCAACTTACAAGCCGTGCGAGGGTGTGGGAGAAAATGTCGTTAAATAGCTCGATTTATTTTTACTGTCGCCTGAACGTATAAAAAGCTGCTTCAACTCTTAGACCCCGACATGCTGTTTACCATCTGAATTACACCCCACTTCAAAACCTGCATACAGACTCTGACTGATCAGAGAGAGGGGGCGGGGCTGATGATCAACCTGCATACAGACTCTGACTGATCAGAGAGAGGGGGCGGGGCTGATGCAGACTCTGATTGATCGTAGAGAGAGGGGGCGTAAGGATCACCTGCGCGACTGACTGATCAGAGAGGGGGCGGGGCTGATGATCAACTCCTGCATACAGACCTCTGACTGATCAGAGAGAGAGGGGCGGGCTGATGATCAACCTGCATACAGACTCTGACTGGATCAGAGAGAGGGGGCGGGCTGATGATCAACCTGCATAGACTCTGACTGATCAGAGAGAGGGCGGCCGATGATCAACCTGCATAACAGACTCCTGACTGATCAGAGAGGGGCGGCCGATGATCAACCTGGCACAGACTCTGGACTGATCAGAGAGGCGCGGCTGATGATCAACCCAGCACGAGACCTCCCGAGATCAGACCAGAGAGAAGTGGGCTGATGATCAACCTGTGCTGATACAGACTTGACTGATCAGGAGAGGGTGGGCTGAGATCAACCTGCACACAGACTCCTGACTGATCAGAGAGAGGGGCGGGGCTGATGATCAACCTGCATAGACTCTGACTGATCAGAGAGATGGGCTGATGACCACCTGCATACACTGATCAGAATAAGTGCTGAAAATGCTGATATACACATAAATAATAATAAAGAACATTCAGGTTGTTTATTATTTTCTTTCAATTATCATCAAGCATTTTGAACAACTTATAAAAACCTGTCAATCATTACAAACAAATCATTGCATTTTCAGCAATAATGTGGTCAGTGGTCATAATGTTATGGAAGTTTGGAACATGGGCTTGTTCAGCAGAATCGAACTATGTGCGCATAAGGATGCATATGTAAACAGTATGCTGAATAAACGCCAAAATACTGTAGTCAGCTCTCTACTAAAAATAAATAACAGAAAAGAGAACCACTCAAGCTTTTTGAGCATCCCGTGACTTCAAGGGCAGTTCAGGGCCGACTTGACCCTGGAGTGACCGCAATGTAGCGCGTGGCAGAACCTTACATGGGGCTCATAATCAATGAGCAGAGCGGTTCTGCATTCAGAGAGCCTTCAACCCCCTCCCGGCTTCACCTTGAACCAAAGAGAGAAGAAAAGAGGACAAAACAGGAGCTGCTGGAAAGGAGCAGAGCGCACGTCCAGCTACCATCAGCAAATTGAACTAACGAGAGCGGAGGGACTCTCCTTACACTGCACGCCAACAAAGGAATTCATAAATCAAAGGTTTTAAAAGAGAAAAGGTCTAAACCATGTGTTTACACATACATACAGTGTAAATTCAACTCAAAACATAGTAACATGATTCTGTATTTTAAAAAGGTCAAGTAGTTTCCTGATTAATCATGTTATAGAGTTAGCAAATTGAAGGATACTTAATTTACATCAGTAATCGGTAATTACCGATTCTCGTGAAGGTGGGACGATATGCCTAAAAATTGGTAACTGAATACGTGTAAGAGAAACACATACAGTGTTATGATGAAAACCTGAACCCATAAATGTAGAAATGATCAGTATCTGTAACGCAGAATCAAAATTTTAGGAGTATTTAGAGGACAGTTACTCAGACCCATTTATCTTCATTTGAAAATGTAAATGAGATTTAAATATTTATTGAACTCGCCATATTAACAAACACGCATGTTTGTGCTCATAAGGACTTATATCTCAGACATCCGCCAGTAAATTAGAACATCCAGAGTGTTTTTAGAGTGCTTGAAATTTCTTATTTGCAATGATTATAATGTTATCCATTAGACAGAGTTTCCAAATAAAATCAAACAGAGAAGTTGAATGCTTTATTTTTTTGCTTATGTATCAGCATATCCTCTCAGACTTTTATTCTGAAATGAATTATCAGTGGGAGCAAAGAAAGAGTAAACAAAAACATCACCTTCCTTATTTCCCTCGCCTCTGATCAGTCAGGAGTTCGTGGCAGGTTGATCATCAGCCTCGCCTCTCTCTCTCTGATCAGTCAGAGTTCATGCAGTTGGATCATCAGCCCCGCCTCTCTCTCTGATCAGTCAGAGTTCAGCAGCTGAGCATCAGCCCCGCCTCTCTGATCAGTCAGGAGTCTGTATGCAGGTTGAGCATCAGCCCCGCCCCCTCTCTCTGATCAGTCTGAGTCTGTATGCAGGTTGATCATGTACAGATGGACAGATCAGTAAACATGCACTGGAAGCTCTGGTATTTAAAACTGATTTAATTCAGTGACCTTTACACATATTCCCTGAGGTCAGTTTCACCAATAATTGAACACAATGAGTTCATGGTTATTTACAGCCAGTCTTCCAGTTTCTAAGCATTCTGTAGGTTACTCCAGTGCTGAGTGAAGAAAGCCTACAAACAGAGTAGAGAGGTAACTGACCTTAACTTGATTTAGTGTTTATATTCCCTTCATCTCTAAACATCATTCGAGATCGTCTGCAGTGCTGAAATCACTGATGCCTGCATTGATAGTCAACCCTGTTCATCCCTTCGCTCAATATTACATAAGGCCTCGGTCTGCATACAGCGCTGCCTCCTGCAGGTACTAAATGAATAAGGGAGCCGTTCCGATTTTCACCGCCCTGTTGACCTTCGACAAGCCAGAGGAACCGTGGTATGACCCGGAATGCCAGCAGCTGTGAAAAGGGCAACAGTGGGGTTACAAGAGCTCGTAATGCCGACTTCTACATCATTAGCTGAAACCCCACCCTCATAATAAGGCCCTCTCCTCACTCGCCACCCTTCCCCTGGCAATGATATTTCCTATCCATGTATCCATGACTCTGTTTGACACCCCCGCCAGTGCGTTCTGGCAGTGACCTCTATCAGAGATGGGAGGTGAGTGAGAGAATTGGGGAATCGGGCCTGAATGGAGAAGGCCACAGTAATTGGTTGTTGAGTACACAGTTCTTCACAGCTAGGTCAAAGCCGAAAGTATCCATTTGTTTTGGGCTTCCGCCCCTGGCCCTTCTGCACTTTCAGGCAATGGGTAACGCAATCATACCCCCAGTCTGAGGACACCATTCCAACTCCAGACTGACTTGGTCCAGGGGGTGATACCAGACCTATTTAAAATTGTTTTTTCCTAAATAAGATACACACAAAATTTTATTTCACATCCATGAGACCCTCCCGCCTGTATTTATCTGCTTTCTAACGGTAAAACGCCTCCAAAAAACAAGATGCCACTTGGAAAAGGGGACGGGATGTCTTCACAATCGGACAACAAGACCACACACAGCAGACACGCCTGGTTATTCAGATTACACATCTGCTTATACACGCTGATCCGCTTTTGTTGTTTCTGTATATCACCACATTTGTTACACAATTCTTCTCCAGTGCTTGTTGTGAACAAATACACCAGGTATTATTCGATCAACCATCACCGCAACAAACCATCAACCAAGTTGGAAACTCAGTGTAGCCACAGCCTATTAGTTGAAGTGGGTTTGGGAGGGGAAAGTCAAATGCCCTGGAAACGGAAGTGAACATTGATGGTTATTCTAGAGATGCACTAAATATTAAGCAATTTATAAAAATTGGACAGAAATGCAATGATGAACCTCATTTTCTGTATCTGTAAGACCGCCACATACCACAGCAACCTACTGGGCTGAAGCAAGATTATTAGAACTCACCTGACCACACACAGTTTCTACCACAGCCTTTGCAGCATGCTAATTGGTGTATAAACCTATTGGCTCGCAGCATTAGCGCCTGAGCTCCAGTAAAGCTTTAACACAAGCCCAGAAATGCAAAAACAGCATAAATCAGATTTTTCACCAAACTTTCGTTTTATAGCCTTTAGCGCTGCGCTTCTAATCAAAACACAGGCAGGAGGAGGGTCCGGCTCAGAGTGAACGCTCCGCATCGCATCACTGTGACAGCAGACACCCTGCAGCCCACATCCTCACCGCCACGGCCCAGATTTGACGTGATAAGAGCGTGCGTCTGGTGTGTGCGCAAGAGCACATTCTTGTGCGTTTGTTTGGTTCCTGTGAATTGAGCGCGTACAGGGCCAGCTGCTTTACTGGGTTATGAAGGGTGTGGACTGCTTCCTGTCGCCCAAAAAGTTCACCAGAGTCTTTCTAGTTATGGAGGCTGCACGCAAAATTGAAAAGTGCAATATCAAGCATTAAATCCAGACCAGTAATCAATACTAAATTTTCAGTAAAACAACACCATCTACACCATTTATAAGGGCCAAGAGCGAAGAGCAGGTTTAGCTACCATTCACATTTCATATGCTACTGGCACCATTACATGGAACTGGCTCCCAGTGCATAAAGCTTACTGCTCTGTCCACAGTATATGTCAACCTGCAGACTGTAAGCTTGACAGTTTATAACGCGTAATTTCACTGGTGCTGCTCTTTAAGGTTAAACTGCTGATAATGTTCCTTTAATAGGACGTATTCTGTGATACTGCACTCAAGAATGTGCATGTGAAAACCAGCATGTCCTACAAACTCCATATGCTGAATGCAGCTTTGTCTCAATGACACACTTGCTCTCTCGTCACCCCTTTGTAGCTTGTGTCTTCTCTCTCTCTCCTCTCTCGCTCTGACAGTGAGCAGCCCTGCAGCTGGTGACCAGCTTCAGCAGGATGTGAAGAATCACGCGACCTCCTCCCTCCCCCCACCTCTTTTCCTGCCCGTTTTTCCTCTTTCTTCCCTCCACACAATCCAGCTCCCCTCTAGCGTTTGTAGCTGCAGCAACTGAAAACAGCCCCAGCAGCCACCCACACGAGCCTCCATACTCCGCAGCCTCCTTCTCCACCACAGCCCTCCTCAAAGGAACGCCCCACCCAAACAGAAAGCGGAGGGTGGGCAGGATTGCATCATAATTTGTTTGTAGAATAATCTGTCACTTCAAACACCTTCCATTCCTGCACTGTTCAGCAGGACTGATTACACTCTATTGCACCAACAGCCTCCACAACCAGACTACATTATCATACAGCCATACCCACAGGACCACTCCACCAAAACAATTTCACCAACACCCTCTTATTTTTGACTTCCCCACAGGACCACCCAGCAAAACCTATTTTTCTGTCCCAGACTTCCACAGACCACTCCACTGCACTGGCTGTGTTCCCCTCACAAAGACTGAGGAGCACCACCAGAAATCTACCATTATCTTTCCCACACCTCTACAGGACCACTCAAGACAATCATAGGTCCCACACCCTGGTTTCACTCTGTGCTTTTAAACCACAAGAACTCTTGAGCTCAGCTTAAGAACCTTGGTGTTTTTTTAGTGAACCAGCCTATGTTTACAGTGGTTTTATAGAAACTGAGGTTACGCAACCAGCAGAGGATGCTGCACAGCATCAGTAAATCGGCGAGATGGTGGTGCATATGACTACCTGATGTTTGGTCGCCATAGATCAAAGCAAACATGGATCAGCGCTTTTGGTGATATATTATGTCGCATGACCCAACGGTACGTCATTGCTCCTGTACAACTAGACACGCCCCCACAAACTTTTCCGGATCCTATATTTGTTGATGGAAATGTACTGAACGGTTCAAAATTAGACCGTTGAGTGGAACACCAACCTGAAGGTACACTGATTGAACAGGATTGAATTCAGGATCAACTGACAAAACCTGATTTGTAAAATCTTCCCGTCACCAGAATATATCACCATGCATCAAGAGGGTCTAACAGAGCTGCTAATTCGTTGGGAGTCAGCAGGTGGCGATTCAGCTGCGTGGGTTATAGCAGGAAGCCAAAAGAAGTCAACACTGGTGCTGCAAAGTATGTGAAAAAGAAACCGAAAGGCATCTGGGAGGAGTAAGGTGTCGGTGGAGGGGAGGGCTGGGCTGTATAAACACTGATGTTGGCATCCGGACAAATACCGCCAGCGCCTCCTGATGTGGTTTGGACTGCATCTCTTTTCATTAAGGAAAGAGCGAAACACTGCAGAAAGGTGCACTTCTACCCACTCCTTTGTATCCCAGGCCTATTGTGGTAGGGATGTTTTAGTTAGACGTACTTTTATTCACATCAAAACACTTCCAGGAGGTCCCAGGCTACTCGCATCATCATTTCAGATGAAAACAGTAACAGAATTTAATCATTTAAATTCAATCACGTTTTGACAAGTTTACTCCGCTTTTCACTTTTTGCTTATGAGGACTAAAACACACTGTCTCAGAAATCCTGTTGGAAATTAATCAGGTGAGTAATTATATAATTAAAATATAATAAGTTCACCAAAATACATGAGAGCGGCCCAAACAACAAGATATTCCTGCTGTTTACTTTGTTACATGTATCCCTATTATCCCTTCTCAGGACTTTTATTCTGAAATTTGAGAAAGAGAGCAAACGGCCACTGTCTTCTTGTCCATTAACATGCGTCGGACCGGGGGTCCTCCAGAAACAGGGTGGGGAACCAGTGAGGTAAAGTAACAGAGCCAGAGTTTAGTTCTAAACTCATGCTGTTCAGAACAAAGTCAAAAGGAGCGCAACGGTAATTACTGTCCATGAGATGTAAAGTCCTTCCACACTGACCACAAAAACACAGACTAACCGGCATTCCAAAACTTAGCGTCAGCTTCGGCATGTTCCAGAAAGGAAAACCAAAACTAGTGGGAAGGGGGAGCACGTTCTGGAGCAGGTCTGCCCAGTGGGAAGGGGGCGTCGCCCAGAGCAGTCTGCTCAGGTTTTTGGGGCTTGGGAGCGGGGGCACCGAGAACAGGACAGAATAAAAAAAAAAGCACCTGTACATTTTAAGGCTGTTCAATAAATGACTATATACACATTTCAAATGCATAATCATATCGGTTGGGGACAATGAAGTGAGCGTCTGATGTCATCGTCCCTACCCGATCCTTCTCGTGCGGCAACAGGCGGACAGGGGGCAGCGATTCCAGCGATATCTGTTGTGTCGTCAAGCGGAGCTGCGACGACCAGTTCGAAGACCGCCTACACTTCGCCGGCGGCGCTGTCGCCGCCGCCAGCGCCAGCCTGAGTGTTGGAAGAGGTCGCCCCATGGAGCCGCTGGTGTGCCGTAGCCGGCCACGTCCGCCTGGCACTTCAGGAAACGCTCAATGCTCTTGATGGTTGATCCGCCGGCCTCATGGAGACCATCCAGAGCACGTTTGATCAGCTTGTTCCAGTCCAGACCTGGCTTTTTGGAAGAACCCGAGGTGCTACTGCTCCCTCCTCCTCCACCACCACCTCCTCCTCCTCCACCACCACCACCGCCGCTTCCACCTCCACTGCCGCTACCTCCTCCACCACCACTCGGCAGTAGGGAAGCTGCACCACGCGGGTTAGCGCCAGAGCGCCTGATTGTCCGGACTTGTAGGAATTGAGGCCCGTTGAGACCTTGAGGATAGATCCATCTTTGACGCCAGCTCATAGTGTTCTGTGCTTATGTCCAGGCCGTACAGGACATGGGGGCAGTTACCAGCATTGCAGGATCCTTTCCTCTGAAGGCCCTGCTTGCTTGACCTTCTTGATGGCCTTCCTAGATCCAAGTGGTGTAAAAGCTTACTACCACCATGGCTGCGTTTGGTTAGACACAAACAAACAGACAAACAAAAACAAACCAAAGGAACAGACACACAAACCGTTCAGGAAGCACCCAGAGGCCTCAGCCCTGGAGCCACCCGCTCACCTGATCCTCTCTCTAGGTCCAAGGAGTTACCTTTTGTCCCTGGGTCATGAAAGTCTCAAAGCTCGAGCAAAAAGCAGTCGAGTGGGAGGGCGCTGATCACCATATCATGTTTTTGGGGCTCACACCACTTCCCCACCCCAATCCAAAAAGGAATCCTGCTACCCCAGCAACCCCCCACCCGCCACTGCTGGGTAGCACCAGAGCAAAAAGAGAACGCCCAATAACGGCAGGTGTGTGAGTCCAGGACACCCAAAGAATCGCAAACCCAATCACGTCCACACCACCTAGGACGTTTTTCCAAAGGACTTCTTAATCGCAATGAAAAGAACGAGAGCAGATGTAAAGCATTCAAAAGAAAATGTAGAAATTAAAAAAGGTCTTAGGGTGAACTCAATGTACTTATAATTCTCCTCAGTTCGCAGGACATGGAAAAAAACGAAGGAAAAAAAAAGTTATTCAGAGGGTAAAGTGGACTTCATGGTAGATACTTGTTTTCCTTCCATCTGTATCCGTCCCACACGGCTGCAATTCCATTAGTGGTCCAGAGTAAATTCACTCAACAGGTGATCGCCTTCTGTGTGTCCGTTTTCAGTCATTGCTGAACCCTGAACACAGAAAAATAAAGAAATTAGTAAAAGACTTGACCCACATCTTACACCTCAATATACATCAAATCAAACAGCTGTCCACTCTATCAGCTCCTCTGATCACAGGAGCTGTGGTTCTATAATTCCAGACCGTAGTTCATCTGTTTCTCTGCAGACTTTATTCTCCTCCTTTCACCCTGATCTTCAATGATCAGGACCACACCACATGAGCAGATATGATGTGGGTGGTGGTCATTCTCAGCACTGCAGTCACACTGACATATGGTGGTGTGTTAGTATGTTTTGCACTGGTACACGTGGATCAGACATAGCAAAGCTGCTGGAGTGTTTAAACCCCCCCAGTGTCACTGCTGGCCTGAAAATAGTCCACCAACTAGCAATATCCAGCCAACAGTGTCCTGTGGGCAGCACCCTGTGGCACTGATGAAGGACTAGAGGACGACTAACACAACTGTGCAGAAACAGATGAGCTTCTGTCTCTGACTTGCACCTTCAAAGGTGGAGACACTCAGTAGAGAGTGTCTGACAGAAGGGACATGAGACATAGGGTTTAAAACACTCCAGCAGCACTGCTAAAAAGTCTGATCCACTGCACCAGCAACACACCAACACACCACCACCATGTCAGTGTGACTGCAGTGCTGAGAATGACCCACCACCCACATCATAGTTGCTCTGTGGTGGTCCTGTGGGGCTAGTGTGTACACAAAGCACTTTCATTATTTTGCTATTTTCATTATATCAGTGGCATAAAATGGTCTTAAAATGACTATTACAGTTTGTCACAAACATTTCTAGGACAATACAGCACCCAGAAATTATAGCGACAATTAGGCTGTTAAACCACTTATGGAGAGAATACTGTTCCAGAAATAACTGAAACTCTAATAGTCATTTTAAGACCATTTAAGACCGTTTTACTGATACTGAGAACAGTATTGCAATTACACACTAAGCATAATTACAGTCACGGATGCTTAAACAGCTATATATTCGACACAGAATTCATAAAATAAAAATAAGCAGCGAACTCATCTTAACCTAATTGATTCAGGAAGAAACAGTGTCCGGAGAAGCTGGGCTTAAACCAACGTCCAGAACCAGACCGTTTCTTCCCATGATGATTATTTCTCTTTAATTCTGTTCAGTTCTCCCCAATGTGTTTAAGGTACTGTCTCCTTAAAAACATATTTCATTCGTAGTCATGTGACTGTCATGTTCAGTCTGCGTCATGGACACAACATGGAGGAAAACGCGAAACAGCCCAAAGAGCAACCTGTTTGTACAATATTGCTGCATTATTGAAAATGAAAGCAGCAGACAGCAGTGCTGAGTTTTAAAACACTGTTCACTCACTGTCCACTTTATTAGACACTCCTACCAAGTGTCTCCAACAAGTTTTTTGAGAGATCACTGACTGCAAAACATGTCTCTACAACACACAGACATTTCGTCCAGCCAACAGACTGAGAAGGGGACATCATAAGACACACAGCAATCGGGACTGGAACCGCAGCTGGGTGAGCATGGAGCACACACCGCTATCACATTGTAGCAGCAATCTGTCCCTTAAAGTGATGTGCGCAGGGGAATACCGACAAAGCTCAGCACATGTGCACAACACCAGTGCATCGCATCTCAAATGGTACTTTCAGCAGGATAATGCTTCCATCCAGCATTTACAGAAGCAGCTGGAAAGAGCGTCGGCAACCTGCGAGAGCAGTCTGATGTACAGCTAACATCTGCCCGCACAAACTGCATATCATTCTAGTTCAGACTAGAGTAGCTAACAGGGTACTAGAACGTTTTCAACGTAATAGCTTCCATACTAAACATCCATCATCAGTTCATAGTACACTCAATACTACCCTGGGTGCATTATACTAAATAACCCCTACAATAATTCCTAAAGCATATCAATAACAAAGCACATAATCAACCCCCTGCATGAGAAAAGTAAGGGATTTATAAATATTCTGTTCATTAACACAAACTACAGACTGAGTCCAATGCATACACCCCACAGGTGTAATACTTTAGATAATCCATTAAACAGAAGAACACCTCCACACATTCAATGGAAAACCGTGTTCTACAGTGGACCATGATCTGCAAATTGTTCAGAAACTTTGAGACTCTAAAAGTGATGTCTGTAAAGCGAGGAACCAAAACTAGTTGGTACCAGGCAAGATGCTTCTGTCAGCATCTACATTTCTGTCTACAAAATTATGGATGAATTACCGTCGACACCTACTAAAGTAGATAAAATGGCATGGATCTGGCTTTCCTGGACCTGCAGGAAACCATAAGGACAGTGTTTTGGGGGAGCACTGAAAGTCGCTGATGCCCCATGAAAATCAGTAGCTGGCTTGGGACTGTTTAAGCTGGTCAGGGTGGGTGAAACGCTGGTCATCCACAAACATACACTACACTGATTAGCGAGCTGGTCAGCTCGTTAGAAACGTAATGCATGTTGCTTTTGGTCCAGCTTGTTGGTCGTGGTGGTCATTTTGTATGGGACAACGGACCGGGAGTGATTGAGTGTGATCAGTGAGGCAGACAACAAGAGCAGGGCTTTCAGGTACACAGGGTTGATCAGCTGAACACAGGATGTTGTACCAGAACTAATGAAGAACATCAGAAACCAGCTGAGATCACTGATCATCACAAAACAATCACAGAAACATCATAAAACAATCACAGAAAAGCAGCTTTATGCCACTCAGCAAGCCTCAACACACTGTCTCCAACCATAAAGCCCAAAGGCTCTCTCCAGCCTGAGTTGAAACCTCACATCTCTCAACATTTGTCAATGCTTTAATTCAACAACTCAGACAGGCCTATTATCTACATAATACTAATAGCGACTAAACGAAGGTTCTATCCTGCCTAACCACCAAACCACCCAACTGAAGCTCAAGTAAACATTTTAAACTCCCAGAATCTCAAACATTTCAAGACACTTCTCAAAACTGAAATAAAAACCAGCAATATCAGGGTTCAAAGGAAACGCAGAGCTCACGGCTCTTATAAGCTTTTATAAAGTTTTATATGGTTCCAGGGTGTGAAAAAGTACACTTTGAGGCTTTTGAGGGGAGTAAAAATGCTGTAAAGGGGTAGTAAAGAAAAGTAATAGGCAGTAAGGGGTCAGAACAGAAGTAAAGGCAGGCAAATGCAGGAGTGCTGGGTAGTAAAAGAGGTATGGTGTATAGAGAAGCTAGCAAGTAGTAAAGGGGAGTAAGGGGCAGTAACGAAGAGCAAAAGGTCAGAATGGGGCAGTAAAGAGGAGTAAAGGGTCAGTAAGGGGCAGTAAAGAAGAGCAAAGGGGCAGTAAAGAGGAGTAAGGGGGAAAACAAGAGTAAGGGGCAGTAAAGCGGAGTATAAAGGTAAAGGGAGTGGTGCAAGTGTGAGTAAGGGGCAGTAAAGGAGTGGGCAGTAAGAGAGCTGTGAGGCTTCCCGCGGCTCGATTTAATCAGGTTACTATAGCTCTACACAAACCAGCGTGAAAAAGAGGGAAACTGAGGTAAAACTGTGAATGGACACCAAAGGACGCGGGGACGTTGCACGGCGGACGGGAACCGCGACCCCACGCGTGGAAGCGCGCTTAATCGGCGGGCGTTTTCGCCGTTAGCTTAGCATGGCGGTTCCCACAGAAGGCCCAGGACAATGCGCGGAGCCGCCCGGGTACCGCACATCTGCCCTTACTGCCCCTCACAAATCCCCCAACTGGTTCTCTGCGCGCGCGCCGTCGGAGGTTCCTGGCCGCGTGGACACAGATTACGCAATGCCGCCTGCCGCTGCTGTTGCTGCTCTGCCTGCTCCCCGGCCTCAGCCTCCCGCCGAGGGGACACGGCGCTCCGGCGCTCTGTAACCGCCCGCTCTCCGCTGCTCTCCCACCGCACACGGGCCGAGCTCGCCCGGCCAGGGCCGCTCACACCAGCCGCCGGCGCCGCCCGCGTCCCCTCCCCGTCCTCCGCACGCAGCGGCAGCGTGCAGGAGTCTCGGCCAGCACCACGGGCCTCGGCCAGCGCTGCGCGCTCGCTCGCCGGTGCCCCCTACCGTGCCGCCTGCTGCGCCCCGCCCACCAGTCGGGTCGCGAACCGGACGGACCCACCACTAACACAATCAACAAACACAACATGAGCTCGTCGCGCAGTGCCGAGACACCGCCGTCCCTCACCGGGCTGGCGGAGAGGTCGTGACGGTGCGCCGAGTACAGCCGACAGCACCGCGGACACCAGCGTCACGCAGCGCAGAGAGCGCTCCGGAGAGGCCGCCATCTTTGAGAAACAGGAGCGGGGGCGGAGGGGTGGGCGGGGAGGGAGGGGGAACGGACAACAAACCCGCCACACCAATGCCTGGTAAAAACCGGGTCTGTGGTGAGTGTGAGTGTGTCTGGTTCAGACGAGTGTCTGTCTGACTCGTGTAAGAGAGGTGTGCCTGTCTGTATGTCTGTCTGTCGTCTAGAGACTGTGTCTGTGTGTGTGTGTGTAGGAGTACCCGGGGCTAGGTGAAAGTGTGTCTGTGTCTGTCTGTAGAGTGTGTGCTCCGGTCTGTAAAACAGTGTGTGTGTGTGTGTGTCTGTCTGTGTAGGAGTGTGTGTGTCTGTGTAAGAGTGTGTGTCTGTCTGTATGTCTTGTCTGTCTGTGTAAGAGAGTGTGTGTATGTGTAGGAGTGTGTGTGTGTGTGAAAGGTGTGTGTGTGTGTGTGTAGCAGTGAGTGTGTCTGTCTGTGTAAGAGTGTGTGTCTGTCTGTGTAAGAGAGTGTGTGTGTGTGTGTGTGTGTGTGTCTGTGTAGGAGTGTGTCTGTCTGTCTGTGTAAGAGAGTGTGGTGTGTCTGTGTAGGAGTGTGTGTGTCTGTGTAAGAGTGTGTGTGTCTGTGTAAGAATGTGTGTGTGTGTCTGTGTCTGTGTAAGAGAGAGAGAGAGAGTCTGTGTGTGTGTCTGTAAGAGTGTGTCTGTCTGTATAGGAGAGAATGTATGTCTGTCTGTGTAGGAAGTGTGTGTATATGTGTAGTGTGTAGGAGCATCTGTGCCTGTCTGTGTGTGTGTATGTAGTTGTGAGTGTAGAAGTGTGTGTGTGTGTAAGTGTATGTGTGTCATAGGTGGGAGATATACTGAAGTAGTCATACTGATCTTTACTCTCAGATCATCGGTATGAGATGGAAGGTTGTCTGTTCAATTTTTCGATTGACGACGAATCAGGATTGACTGAGGGGTGGACTGAGGATTGACTGAGGGTGACTGAGGATTGACTGAGGTCATTTGACTCTGAGGGTTGACTTATGATCGACTGAGGGTTGACTGAGGGGTGACTGAGGGTTGACCGAGGTGACTGAGTAAGAATGGAGGGGTTTAATTTATGATCAACTGAGGGCTGACCGAGGGGGTGACTGGAGGATTGACTGAGGGGTGACTGAGTGATTGACTGAGGGTTGACTGAGGGGGTGACTGAGGATTGACTGAGGGCTGACCGAGGGTTCACTGAGTGACTGGACTGCAGGGGTGACCGAGGGGTGACCGAGGAGATTGCCGACTGAGGGTTGACTGAGATCAACGAGGGGTGACCGATGTTGACTGAGTGATTGACCGAGGGTTTAATTGAGGTACCTATATCAATCGGAGGGTCGACCGGATTGACCAGGTTGACTGGAGGATTGACTGAGCTGACTGAGGGGTGACTGAGGGTTGACTGAGGGTACCTGATGGCCACTGAGGATTGACTGAGGTGACTGAGGATTGACTGAGGGGGTGACTGAGGATTGACTGAGGTTGAATTGAGGGGTGACTCTGAGGTTGACTGAGTGGGTGACTAACAGGGTGACTCCAGGTTACTGACTGAGGGAAGGTTCACTGAGGTACTGACCGAGGGGTGACTGAGGGTGACTGAGATTGGACTGAGGGCTGACTGAGGATTGACTGAGGGGTGACTGAGGGTTGACTGAGGGTTCACTGAGGATTGACTGAGGGGTGACTGAGGGGTGACTGAGGATTGACTGAGGATTGACTGAGGGGTGACTGAGGGTTGACTGAGGGTTGACTGAGTGTTGAGCATCCAGAGTATTTTAAGCTGAACCTGCAATAATGTTAATGAGTCATTTGTATTGATTAGATTGACGAGGATATTTATAATAATAAGTTCTTCACAATATGTGACAGTACTCCAAATAAAGTAAAAAAATACCTGAATGTCTTTATAAGTTTTATTATTTATCAGTGTTATCCCTTCTCAGGGCTTTTATTCATGTTTACGTGGACAGAGCAGTAAACATGCACTGGAAGCTCCTTTGGTGTTTAAACTGGGATTTAATTCAGCTGGAAACCAGTGAATTTGAGCTGAGATAAATTACTGACTGAGAACTCATCACACTATGATGAGAACATGATTACATAGAGTAAGACGGTAGTTTGTTATGTGTATCATGTCTGTAGGTTACCACAAAAAGTGTGGTTCTCAGGTTCTAAGTGTTAATAAAGTCCTCTGAATACTTCCTGCCAAAAGTGCCTTTCCATGTTCACATACTGTCTGCGGTTTTGTGATGGGAGTCGTGTGGATTGGGCATCCAGGGCTAGAGCCCTAAATATTTCAAAATTGCCTGAACTAAACCAAAAACGTTCCCCTGGTCAAAAGAAACCAACAACAAGGGGTACCTTGCACAAATCGTACCACCACCCTCATTACCAAGTCGGTTTGCCACCTGTCCGGTTTGTATCAGGACAATCTTGTTTTCAGGGCATGTGTTGAAAAGTCCTTTTAACCCCGGTTTTGCATGTCATTCAGACATTTTTGCAATGAAAAGATCATGTGGTTGAATGATCATCAGCTGTTCCTATACATGCTCGTGAGCAGACAAGGACACACACAGTCTGGTGGAGACATTCCTGGCACATCCTTGTGTCTGTGAGTATTATTCTCAAGATCTCGTCTTGAAGATACTACACCATGGTCGGTCTCATCTCCAGACCTGTCCCTGATTGAAAATGCGTGGACGCTATTGGACGCTCTATCAACACTCCACCCCTACCACACCATCTGCAGAACTGAGTGAGAACATTCAAGCTGCATGGGATGGATCATCACAGGACACCATTATGAACCTCTACACCTCCATGCAGAGACGTCTGGCGTGTTGCGTTAAACCCGACGCCGTACTGAGAGACACCACTTCTGTATGAGTAGATCAATAAATATTGATCAGATCAGATACAGTTATCATCAGTTATTGATCCTGATCACCTTCATCTTCCTTCACTATAAAACTACAATCACACATGTCCTTCTGGGGAAACTATTGATTTGATGAGTGTAAAGTAAAGGCATTGAAAAGCGATGAATGAATGTGTGTGTGTGTGTGTGTGTGTGTGTGTGTGTGTTACAATAAACCCACTTAAGGGAATGTGTGTGCATGTGTGAAGGGTAATAGACTGACTGCAGTGAATGAGGGACCCCAGTCGTGATGTTGTGTGTGTGTGTGTGTGTGTGTGGGGAGGGTGTGTGGGAGAGGGGTGCTGTTGCCGATCTGAAGGGCAACCTGTCCCAGTGTGTGTGTGTGTGTGTGGACAGAAAAGCGGGAAAGAGGAGAGGTGTACATGCTTCTGCTGCTAAGGCACGAGAAACTGCATAAGGGAGCATCTGCATTTTATCCGCTGCAGTGTTGAGGCGGTGCAGTAAGGGAGTGTGTTTAAGGATTGGAACATCTCACTGTTTTCACATTCCTCAGTTCAACCTGTTTCATCTGCTTGAACTTCAGTTTAATGTTTAGATATGCATTCATACACTAAGGCTCGGGCAGCCCAAACCTCATGTTCAACTGATTTTCCAAATGTGCATAAACAAAACTTCACAGCTTCTACTTATTAATATGTTCATTATTTATGAATGTTAAATGAACACACTGGCAATACTAAATGAAACATAACGCAGCATTTGTGCAAATTGTACACGTCAGTCTGCAAAAAATACAAAGCATGTTATGGGGCCCAAAAAAGTACTTAGCAACCCCCTAGCAACCATCCAGGATTCCATAGCAACCATTAGGAACAGTGTAGCATCTATCTATCAACCCAATAGAAACCACATAGCAACAACATAGGAACCATTTGAAATGGCAGAGCAAAATGTCCACTGTAATCACCTGAGATACCATAGCAACTGCTTAGATATAGCAACCATAGGTCAAATGTCCCAGCTATCAATGCCATAGCAACCACTTGTGTCAGCATAGGTCCCATCTAGCAGCGACATACCACGCACTTGGAACAGGAAAAGTCCCATCAATCAACACCATAGCAACCATTTAAAACAATTTATGATAGGATACCATATCAGCCATTTCATAGCATTGAAATGTCTACCTATAGCAACCACTTAGCAACAGCATAACAACTTCAATCAACCCCACAGCAACCACCTGAGATACCAGAACAACTATTTGAAACAGCATAACAACCACCTGGGATACTATAACAATTACATAAACACAGTAGCAACCATTTGAAACAACATAACATCTATCAGCCCCATAACAACAACTTAGCAACAAATTCACAACAATTCAAAACAACATAGCAACCTGGGATGCCATAGCAACTGTTTTTGCAACAGCATAGCAACCCCATAGCCACATACCGCAGCCATTTGCTGATTGGTTAAGATGTGCAGTGACTACAAGAACCAAACTGAAAATCTGGGGACTTTTAACCAGACCTTTGAAATCAAATGAAACCCTGATAATCCATACTACCATCTGTGCAGTACCGCCGCAGTTGGCACAATACCGCATATGTTTTGGGATTAAGCTGCTGTCTCTAAGCTCTGGACTGGGGTGAACCAAGATCTGTCTGATGCACCGGGTCTCGATATAGGGGAACCACTCTTTAGGATTCCAGTCCCAGATTATTACTGATGATTTAGTGGTTTATTGATATGGTAATAATTACAATATTGAGTGCATCATTAATACAGTACAGTATTAATACATGACTACAATAAACCGCTCCGTTTCCCTGCACTGCACAGACTCTGTCCGTGTTGGAGAACAAAACTGTACAAACAAAGGTCTTAGCAACCATCTGGCAACCTTATAGCATAAAAATATATAGTAAAGCCATCACAACCACCTGGGATACCATATCAACATCTTAGTAACAGCATATCAACCATTTATCAACCCCATAGCAACCACCTGGAATACCATATTAACCACTTAGGAACAGCATTTCAACCTTTTGTCTACCCCATAGTAACCCTCTGAATAACATAGTAACCACTTAGCAACAGCATAACAACTTATCAATCCCACAGTAACCACCTGAATAGTAATAGCAACTGCTTCACAATGTTCAACCCTATAGCAACCACCTGGAATTCTTATTGTATTAGGAGGTGTTGTGTTGCTGTATTAGAAGGTGTTGTGTTATTGTATTAGGAGGTGTTGTGTTGCTGTATTAGAAGGTGTTGTGTTACTGTATTAGAAGGTGTTGTGTTACTGTATTAGAAGGTGTTGTGTTGCTGTATTAGAAGGTGTTGTGTTACTGTATTGCAGACTACTGTGTGGGACAACCATCAGTTGACCAGGGTGAAGAGATTAGCTCCAATAGATTGTCCCCTGTATCGCTGTTACATAAACCCCCTCTGTCCCTGCACTGTCTTCTCTCTCTCTTCCCTCTTGTCCTCTCTCTTTCTGTCCCCTCTAAGTCACTCTCTCTGTCTTCTCTCTCTCTGCCCCTTCTTCTCTGTCCTTGTCCCTCTCTGTCCCTCTCTTTCCCTCTGTCACTGTCCCTGTCACTCATATTCCATTTTAAACAACTTTATTGGCATGAATTGTAAATAACAATTGTTGCCAAAGCAGAAAATTAAATGATTAATTATGATATGATTATTAATGATGATAAAATTATTTCTATCTCTTTGTCTCTGTTCTTTGCTGTTTCTCTCCATCTCTTTTTCCCACCTCTCTCTCTGTCCCTGTCCCCCCTTTTCCCTGTCTTCCTTCCAGCTCTGTCTCTCTTTTTCCTGTGTCACTGACCTAATCTCTCTCTCTCTCTCTCTCTCTCTCTCTCTCTCTCTCTGTCTGTCTCTCTGTCTGTCTCTCTCTCTGTCGCTCTCTCTGTCTCATGGCCTGTTAGGCTGAGAGGGTTTACATGATCACACTTGTGTCCACCAGAGAGATCCATGAAACCAGCTATTACTGCTTTTGTCTGTGTAAACTAGTGAGCATCCTGCTGCGACTGGCACACGGCCAAATCCCCAAAAACCCAACCCTACACCACAAATCTCTCTCTCTCTCACTCATATACACACACACACACACACACACACACACACACACACACACACACACACCTCCCATCCTGGAACAGGCCAAGGCTTACAAACGGAAATTTCCAGGCTGGAGACCCCCACCCTCCCAACCACCCACCCACCTGTGTTTTTCTCCGTCCACTCAGGGTGGGTGAAGTCCTGCCCAAAGACGGCGCTGGCTGTTTAAGACATAACTATTTCAGCATTCACCCAAAGATCTGGAATCACAGAGCTCCATGGAATAATGCCTTTGGAATAAGCTGGAGTTCAAGAACTAATCATTATCATCAACCATCAGTCCCTGCCTGCACTGATGCTTCCATTCTGGCTGAATGCATTCAAATCCTCACAGTAATGTAGCAATTAAAAGACATTTTACTGATACAGCACCATAGCAACCAGTAGATGAAGCATAGCAACACCAACAGATAAACCGTAGCAACACCACTGCAGCCACCTAGCAAGACCTTAGCAACCAACAGTCTTCTTTCTCTCTGTCCCCCACCATCCTCTCCCTTTCCATCCCTATCTCTGTCTTCTCTCTCTTTATCTCCGTCCCCCCTCTCTCTGCACCCCCTCTATCCTCTCTCTTTCAGTCCCTCTTTTTCTCGCTGTCCCACTCTGTCCTCTTTCTTTCTGACCCTCTCTTTGACCCTTTTCTCTCTTTCTGCCTCCTCTCCTTCTCTCCTCTTGATCATTCCCTCTCTGTCTCTGTCCTTCACTGTTTTTCTCCCTCACCTGCTCTATTTGTCCCTCTGCCTTTTTCCTTTTTCTCTGCCACTTTCTTTTTCCCTGTCCACCTCTGTCTTTGTCCCTGTCTCTGCCCCTCTCTTGCTAACCTTACAGTAAACTAAGGATGCAGGAAGTGAACAGGTCACTCTTAAAGTTGATGTATTGATGTGCAGTTAGATAAAGATCACATGGAAAAGCCAGAAGTCTATTGGAACAATCTATTGTAGATGGAAGAATAAAATAGATATTTTTGGTTTGGAGAAAGGAAGACACTTCATTCCCTCATTAAAAGCTGATCCCCTCTGTGAAACATGGTGGTGGTAGTATCATAGTTTGGCACCCTGAGAGCTGGTTCTCAAGAGAACGATGCTGAAAGACAATGACCCTAAGCACACAATCAAAGAATAAATAAAGTAGAAGAAAAGAAGAATAAAGGTAATGTCCTGGAATGATCCAGTCAAAGTCCTGATCTTAATCCAGTAGAGATGTTGTGAAGGACCTGAAGCAGCAATTCATGGAGGAAACCACCAACATAACAGAGCTGAAGCTGGTTTGTTCAGAGGAATGAACTCGAATTAGTGCAGGACAATCTGATCTCAGATTTATGCAGATCCTTCTAAAGTGTTCATAATCTGTATGTTTACAAACTCATCTCTACGTGGCTCTTTTTTTCTGAAATGGTGTCAACACTAAGGACTTCTGTGAAAAGTAGGAATACAAAGAGGAATGGGAATACCGTCTGAGTGGGCAGCCAGTGCAGTCTCCTCTCCACTCTGTTCCCGAATCAATCCAAACACCTCTGACTCACCAAACCACTAAAGTTTTCCACCAAGTACCCACAGCACAACGTCTCCTTCAGCAAGCTCTCAATAAAACATGGCTTTCAGCTGTTTTTCCTTTCTTTCACCCCTCAGTGTCTCCAGGTTCACCACAGCCTGGATCAGAGGCCTCATGCTCTCTCACAGAGAAAGGTCCGACCAAGCAAATGTCCATCGCCTGTAATTCTGATCATGTGGAGGAAGGAAGGACTAAAAATGATGTCTTATTTCAACAAACAAAATGTTAACAATCTAGTTGTGTAGTCAACGTACTGTGAATTATGTAGTGTAGCCCCCTAGTGGCCATTCTTCCCACAAAATGGAAATCTACGGATTGTATAATATACACTATATGTCCAAATATTTGTGGACACACCTTCATCCCTAAACAAACATGAATCTATTGTCTCCATGTCTAATAGCAGGTGTGGACTAGAGGGTATAAAGACCCCCAGCATTGAGCTGTGGAGCAGTGGAGCTGTGTTCTCTGGAATGATGGAGCTCCAGAAAGTACTTTTGGGGGATTAGGGAGTTGGGGATGAGGCACATTGACCTCAGTTTTGGCATTGAATGCAATCAGATTCTCACATCAATGTTCCAGACTCTAGTAGAAAGTCTTCTCTGTACAGTAGAGACTAACAATAGCAGGATCAACTCTTATAAATGCCCTTGATTTCAGAAGAAACAGTGAGTAAGCATGTGTCCCAATACTTTTGCCCATATAGCACATCAGTGCTTCCTGTGAGCCACCATGTTTTTAATGCTGTTTAAAAGGTGTCGAAGGCCTTTGGTCTCGTGAATGTGTGAGATAAAGCACTGTTTGGATTGGTAAGCAATAACTGATGTATGCTATGGACAAATATTTTGGGACATCCATCTTAATCCTTGAATTCAGGTGTTTATTTGTCCACTTGGTGTTTATTCCTTTTCATTTGTTTCCTTGTTAAAAATGTTTCTGAGACAAACAAAACAGCAGAGTTAAGAATTCTGTTCTTCGTTAGATCACAGTAATTAAGAGGGGCTGCATTATGGAGCTCTTGAAAGTGTCTTATCGATGTATTGCACTCCAATCCAGTCACACTGATATTATCATAGCACGCGGTTGGTGGCAGTGGGTACAGAAAACCACACACCAGCCACATTATGGATCTGGGAGACCTCGAACCCCAGAGAGTTAAAACCAACGGATGGTCTGACACGCAGAATGACCCAACAGCCATGACTGTGGACAGTCAGGGAGTAGAGAGCAGCTGTTAGAGCGAGCATTGGCAGATGGCTGTACAATGCAGGACTACATGCAGAACGACTGTCCTTAACACCACATCAGTGTCACCAAACACAGCAATGGTGTTGTAGCAGACTGTCGTGGAGTCACTCAGAATGGCAGTGGGTCATCTTCAGTGACCAGTCTTGCTTTTGTCTTGGTGGAGATGACCAACTAATGTATGTGTGAAGGCACCGTGGTCAACATCAAGATCAACAGTTTGTTGTCACACGTCCAGAAGGTCTGGACTCAACCTGCATACAGACTCTGACTGATCAGAGAGAGGGGGCGGGGCTGATGATCAACCTGCATACAGACTCTGACTGATCAGAGAGAGGGGGCGGGGCTGATGATCCACCTGCATACAGACTCTGACTGACAAACAAAGCTATGAAAGAAGAATCCGATTCTGAAGATCCATCTGATTTAGGTTTCTGGAGGATCCAGTGAAGTGTTTGATTAATAATCAGTTGATCAGGGCTGGTGTAGTTTAGTGACTGAGCACTATGTGGCGCTACACTGGTATTTTGTAGCTGAGTTGTAATCTGCGGGGTCACTGTGCAGAAGGCCAGCGAGTTTCAGTTATTAGTTGTGTTGTTGGTTTGTTGGTAACAGCTGTGTCCAGGACTGTCCTGTTCAGAGTCATCAGCTCAGTCCACACACCTACACACACACACACACACACACACACACACACACACCCCGAGTCTGAAGTGGAAACAAATCAGCTCTGAGGAAAATAAACACTGTGCTGAAGTTGGTCATGTGACTTCAGGCCAGAGCCTCGGACTTCCAGAGCAGGATACTGGGCAGACAACAATGAAGCCCACGCGACCCTCACATTCCTGTAGGGTCTGCTGGTGGGATTTCTCCTTTAGAGCTGAGCGCTCTCTCTCTCTTTCTCCTCAGATTCTCTCTTTTCCTGTGTGTGTGTGTGTGTGCGTGTGTGTGAAGTACAGCACTCTGTCTCATCTCATTAGTGTAGTTAGTAAGTGGGGGTCTAAGTGAGGACCCCCTGTCCTCTCTGATGAAGAGTAATCACTCTGGAGCTCGTGTTCGGGGTCTCGGAGACGCAGCTTTAATTCAATAGTAGAGACTCTTACTGTCACTGCGTCGCTCATTTACTCAGCGCTCATCCTATTAAACACAAACTCGGTGAAGAAACAAAGGCAGTAAAATCCTAAAGGAGGGATTCATCCAAAAATTAGTGACCCCGGTTGCTCCCAATAGGCCAAACGTATTCCATCAACACAGACATGTTCAGTGTCTGAAGCTACAGTGCCTTGAAAAAGTGTTCACAGGCCTGAACGTTACCACATGTTCACCCTACACCCCCAACTGTATTTTAAATGATAAAATAAAGACAAAGGATAACTAATTGTGAAGTGAAAATAAATTATTGATGAATAAAAACCTGTGAAGTGAGGTGTGCATTTTTATTCAGCCCCCCGGAGTCTAATACAGCATCTCAGAAAAGCTCCATATTAATGCCGACTGGTTTAAAACGGGACAGCATACAAGCGTACTGTGTAGGTGTCCCAATACTTTTGTCCCTATACTGTGCATGATCATTTTTTCTGTCTGTTTGGAAAAGTGTGGAGATGTTCATCTGAATGGAAGTGAAAGGGTCAGCGCTGCACTCGGCCTGTAATTTTCTCAGGGGAGCAGGGAGCGAAACCCTGTTTCCCTTCCGTCCAATCAGGCTCCAGAATCTTTTAGAGCAGCATAAACCCAGTTTAGGCAGGAATGGTGTCAGTTTCCTGTGACGTGTAGAAGTTTTAGTGTTTTAACCATAAAAAGGTTAAAGCTGAAAGTGAATCTGCCGCCCTGATTAAAGCTGTCAGTAATTGCAGCTTCACATCAGTCGCGCTGTGGAGATAAGCGCGACAGCGGGGCGATTTCTGCTTTGTTTTGAAAGGTTATCATTAAACCTCTCTGTCGCACAGACAACAGGCCCTGAGGCATGCTGACCTTTGACCTCTGCAAATGGCAAATCCAAACAGTCTCTCTCTGCCTCTGTTATCTGTCTGTAATTCTGGATAACTGGCCGCATGCCATCAAACCACCGTGCTCTTTAGCATCATGGCTATTTAGGAAGTGATCTACATGGTAAACAGTGCACACTGGGTTTAATGGGCTTTAAACAATTAAACCCATTAAAACCTGCATGCAAATCAGTAACTGATTAATTCATATTAGATACTGCATACTTAAACTGTAGATACTGAATAATTCTAATAATTAACATAATTAACTGTAGATACTGAATAATTCATAATGGATCTCCAATATTTTATAATCAATCCTGTGTAATTACTGGGTAATTCATAGTATATGCAAAATAATTTGTAGTATATACTGAATATTTCATAGTGAAAACATAATTATTCATAGTAGACACTGAATATTTAATAGTATATATGAAATAATTTATAGTAGTTGCTGAGTAATTAACAGTGTACTGAATTATTCATACTTCCTGGGAAACATCGAAGCACCTGGACGGAAATGAATGAAGCTCCATTCAACTCCTCTGAGAATGAATCAGCCAGGAATAATCTTCTAACAAGACGAAAGCTGACATGTTTTGACATCTAGTGTAAAGTTGTCCCCAAAGAGCGGAGACTATAACTGCGGCAGAGATGCACAAACTCTCTGTTTACCTCCTTCGTTTCGGAAATTAACCTGCACGAACAGGTGTCTACATACTTTTGGACACCTGGTGTGCGTAAACAACGTTCCCGGTTTGACCCGTGTGTTTAAAGATAATAGCTGATGGTCCTGTTGTACTAAACAGCGTCAGGTCATTTCCATCAAAGGCTTGACAAGTTTGTAAACAAAACAAATAAACAAATCAAACGGAGACCTGGATACCGACTCACACCCGGGACTCCTCCCTCCTCCAGCCCCATGTCCCCCACCAGCCCATGAAGTGTGTGATAATGAGCTGATGAGGGTAATCAGGTGTGTTAGATCCCAAACACTGAGCTGTGTGAAGGTGTGGCCCTCTTTAGGTCCGCCGCCCGATGCCTCTGCACTCAGGAGCCCGTCCTCACGGCCGTCTGCGAGGACTGATGGGACAGAACAAAGTGGAGGATGTTCCAGCTGAAAGAAACGAGACTCCATTTCTGTTACTCGGCCTCTCCAGCTGTCAGCTAGCGTGCCGTCCCATGGGGGGTGTTGCCACGGTGACAGGAGGCCACATGTCTTGAGGGCCCCTCTTTGGTCAAAGGAGTCCATTGTCTGCGCACTAAGCCACCCTCCCCGGCCCCGCCGGCCTTGGAGCGGGACCCCCTCCCACTCTAAGGGGGAAAAACAGTTAGTACAACCATTTGAACGCCAATGGTGGGACGTCCACCAGTCTGGAGACGCCTCCTCCAAAGGGCAGACGAGGCCAGACGTTCAGGAGAAAGGTCTAAAACCTGGAAGCAAACATGGCAGAGAGGATTGTGACTGGATTAAGAAGTGTTCCATGAATGTGATTAGTTCTGTCATCAATCATGACTCATAATCCATGATTATTTATTTACTCAGTAAATAATAAACAATAATAATGAGATTATTCATAAAAGGCTGCTGTGAAAGCAGACAGTGAGTGTAATGCAGTCACAGAGTTGCTCAGAACGGCAGCAGGTCTATGTGTGGAGGCACCGTGGTCAGCACCAACACGTCCAGAAGGTCTGGTGTGATGGTGTGGGTGCAGTTTCGTACGATGTCAGATCACCTTTGATCTTCATTACAGACACTTTAACAGACCAACGTTACGTTAAGGAGGTTCTACAACCAGTGGTTCTACCTTTTCTGAACACACACTCCGGTGCTCTATTCCTATAAGACGACGCTCGTCCACACACTGCTGCCGTCTCAAGATCTCGTCTTGAAGACACAGATACTACGCCGTGGTCGGTCTCATCTCCAGACCCGTCCCTGATTGAAAATGTGTGGATGCTATTGGACGCTCTATCAACACTCCACCCCTACCACACCATCTGCAGAACTGAGTGAGAACATTCAAGCTGCATGGGATGGATCATCACAGGACACCATTAGGAACCTCTACACCTCCATGCAGAGACGTCTGGAATGTTGCGTTAAATCCGACGCCGTCCTGAGAGACACCACTTCTGTATGAGTAGATCAATAAATATTGATCAGATCAGATACAGTTATCATCAATTATTGATCCTGATCACTTTTTTATAGATATTATAAAGCACTTTTACTCTTTAATCAGTTCCTAACGTTTGGTAAGTAGAACGTTGTTTGTTGTGCAAGAAATGTTATAATAATGCAAACATCATTACATCGTTATAACGTTCCTGAAGCATTATTTGTGTAACGTCCCTGAATGTTCCGGTAACGTTCTCTACTGTTCTCTGGTTTATTAACATATGGAAATACTAGTGGGTCTAAAAGCCCCCATATTTCATACTGTAAAGTGAAGAATTTCACTGTCGATCAGATTATTAGAATATTTCACACAGAGTTTGAATAAATTCCTAATCAGACAGAATCAACATTAAAACACAAAGTATTGAAACACCTGTAAAGTTGTGCTTTTGAATGAAATAATGAACAAATGATTTTCCATGATATTCTAATTCCCTACAAAGCACTGCTGTCCTGGAAAACCGTCACCCTGCTGCCCTAATTCCAGCACATCTGATCCAACTACTGAACCCAACTCGGTACCAGCAGTGCAGCGGTTGCACAACTGGGATCGGGAACCACTGGTTTAGTGTGAGAGAACCAACTTTAAAACAAAAAAAAACAATTAATACGTTTTTATTTTTTGTCTTTTAATCTCTTGAATGAAAAAATAAGTGTGTATAAAGATGCAAAATGTAATAATGAAAATCAATAAGAAGCATAAATATGTAGAACAGCGTGTCTCAAAGACGTGCTCGGTTTCAGAAACAGAACACAGGAAGTAAAAAGACTGTAAAGGACATAAATCAGCTTTAATCTCAGTAAGTAGAATAAAAGAATACTGTTCAACTGTCTTCATTAAACCTGCAGAGCTCAGTGTCCTGCAGTCTCACTCCACTAGATGGCAGTGCTCTACAACCACAATACAAATGTACGCCATGTTATTCCTCTCCTGTCCAGTGGGTGGTGCTGTTCTACACTGACACTCAGTAATGTTCAGGCGAAAACAGTGTTCGTCCTCTCAGATAATCTAGAACAGTGTATCTCAACCTTGGTCCTGGAGGTACCCCTGCCCTTCAGCTCTGAAGGCCTTGTTATTGAGCTGATTAGTTGGATCAGGTGTGCTGGGAGCAGGGAAAGCACTAAAATGTGCAGGGTAGGGGTGCCTCCAGGACGAGGCCTGAGAAACACTGATCTAGAACAGTGGTGGGAATTCCCTGTCCTGATAGTTTAGGTTCTACTTAACAGACCCATGTGACTCCAGTCCAGTTTATTGCTGTAATTTGACCCAGATGGGATTATTTCAGGGCCGTGTGGACGTTCGAGGGTGTATTTGACCCACATGCACATTTGGTCCGTGTCTCGGTCTGGACGCTCGAATGCACAAATCGGATTTCAATCTGTCCCCACGTCCAATCTAGTGAAGGCATCCAGATCCGATCTAATCATTTGCAAATGATAAAAACAAATTGGAAACGACTGAACAGCAAAATCAGCAGGAACTGAGTGGGAATTCCGAGGCTTTCGGGATGTGCGTATATAGGGAGGAGGGTGCATTAGGAGTGAATCGGTTATCTTCCTTCTTCATGGTGTTCTGACGTCTGTGTTTATGAGGTGATATCACCCATAACAGCCGAACACTGGACGGAAGAGCGGCACACGCACGCAGGCAGTCGGTAGTCGCCACCATCTCCTCACTTCCATTTACGGAGGCTGTGCAGCCCCTCTGACGTATCCTCAGTTCCACTAAAACTGGTGTATATGCAGGACGGTTCACTAAGCCCAAACAGAACCAGTTCAAGAACCGGTTCTTTTGGTCAAAAAGCGCCGTGTCCACACGGGTTTCCTCATGCCTCTCAAATGTACGCTTGGTAGGCACTGGGATTATGGACCGGTGTACCAAAGGCCCGCGGTGGTTTACAGGCCATTTGGGACAAGAGCAATGAAAGAAAAGACCTCCAGTTCAATGCTGGGGGTCTTTATACCCTCTAGTCCACACCTGCTATTAGACATGGAGACAATAGAGTCATGTGTGTTTATCTGCTCCAAAGAGTCCTATTCTATTGGCAGAACTTCTCCACAGGGACTAGACAAGCTGTGTGTGCATTTGCACACCTGTGTCAGCAATGGTTGCAGTTTAAAGTAGCTGATGTGTAGAATTGGTGTATAATCGATCAACCCTGACCAAGAAAACTCCAACAAAGTCATTTTTTCAGGGAAGATTTAATATTCAGAAAAAAAAAATCAGAACTGAAAAATTTTCAACCAAGACGATTGTTCTTCTCAAGAAAAGCTAATCCATCCCGAACTAAGAGCCTCATAATGTCTGAAATGGCTTGACGTTTACTCTCCCAGTGGGTCACTGTCAAGTGAAGAAGGCTGGAAGACGGCACTCAGTCGGCTGCGCGTCCTCCTGCGACTGGCTGTGATCAGCTCTGGGGACGTGTGGTCCACCCAGGCTAGTCCACTGGCCTGGACGTCCATGCTCCTGCGGTTTCTCAGGCTGCGGCGTACTGACCCACGGCTCTTAATCACAGGCCTCAGGATGTCATCGATATTGAAGTTGGCCTCCTGCCACGGCTCCAAGGCAGGTTCACATCGCTCTGCTCCAAATTCATTCTGTTTCACAGCCAGTGAAGGTTCTGTCAGCTCTTGGCCCGATTGTCCCTCTTCTTCTGTTAGTTCTGGTGATGGGATCATCTCTAATCCATTCTGACATTGTTCGTCCTCATCTTTATCGACCGTCTTGGCAGTCGATTTTACGCCGGGGCTTTTGAGAGCGTGCTTTTCTCCATTTGGAGCATCAGGCGCACCCTGTTCATCCCCATTACTGGTCAAGTCCTCACTGTGTTCTGCTGTAAGATGATGTTGGACATCAGACCTGACCAAAGTCTCAGTTGATTCAGAGCCACCTGCAGGTTCTTCTTCCATCGGCTTCTCAGATTCAGACTCCTGAGCACTGCTGAGATGTTTCGCCCTTGAAAAGTTCCCACTACGACGACCTGCGGACCTTCCAGAGCTGCGTCTGGCTCTAGGAGGCTTCGTACCTGAGCTCGTCGTACCTGTATGCACTACTGTATCTGCAGACTCTTCAGCTGCTTCTAACTGGACGGATGAATTGTCTACAACAGTGGTGAGCTCTGTCTCCTTGGCAGAGTTATGCGTATTGGTTTGCTGAAAGAAACGCTGACGCCACATCGCAGCTGCAGCCACCAGACCTGCTGTTCCATCAGAGGCGTCAGTCTTTCCGTGGTGAGAGGCAGCAGTTTGACTGGACTCTGAAATTGTATCTGCAGATAATAAGGAAGAGAGCGTCACCACCCGCACATTCACCACTGCAGTGAAGTCAGTTCTGGTACTGAAAGAAAAACTCCTTGGGATTGAAAGTCTCTGCATACAGACTCTGACTGATCAGAGAGAGGGGGCGGGGCTGATGCTCAACCTGCATACAGACTCTGACTGATCAGAGAGAGGGGGCGGGGCTGATGACATCAGACACAGAGATTGGGTTATAGAGAAAAATGAGATGGGAGGGGCTGTTTGCTCTCTTTCTTTGCTCACAGTGTTACGATTGAATAATAAAAGTCCTGAGAGCGGAGAACCCGGATACATAAAAAAAATAATAATAATGGATGATCAGCTTTGTATCCAGTTTTAGTTCTTATGAACAAACTAAACAAAGAAGGTAAATGCAGATACATTTTTGATCAAAACAGGGTCCAAAACATACACCTTTTTAAATAAAGACATGAAAGTAGCCTAGAATTGTCTGAAAATATCATCTGGCTTCCATATTAATACACAAAACATCCCACTGAATTAACCGCCGGTTCTAAAGGTGAACCTGTTGACGATGTACTGTTTTGGAGATTATAATATTCTCAATCATGCAGTTTTTGTTTTCCCCCATTTCAAGCAGTCCTTGCTCATTATTCTTGGTCTTAGTTGCAGCACCTTCTGATTTAAAGGTCTCAGCTACACCAGGATTAGTGCAGAGTTTACACACAGGCAAGAAAAGCCCGCAGGAAAGCCTGTGATCCAGCTGTATTAATGGCCACAAAGCAATTTCAGATCGGATTAATAATTAAGGGTCTGTGATGTCGTTTCGTTATTATGTGAGAGCAGCAGTTTATTACTCCTGAGATTTCACAAACACACTTCAGCACAAATTCTGACATGGCTGGTCACTAAAGCCCAAAGTCCAACCTGGAGTAGCTTTGAACCACCAGGTAGGTTTTACAGGTGTGCTGAGGGGGAGCTTTCATGTGGGACGGAACAAAGTCTTCTCCACAGAGCTTACCAGGATGGGGCTGCGTTGGGGTGTTTGTCAGGCTGGTGGTTGCAGACTCAAAGATGGGGCTAAGCAGAGGGTTTTTGGAGGCATAGTCTCTCTTCCCATACAATGACCGGTCAACTTCCTTACTCCCAAATCGCCTCTTCACTGTCGATGTCTGCAAACAAAACAAACCAAGGTTTACTTATTTAATAGGTTTCTATTAAAGATCAGCAGCAGTGTAGTTACTGAAACTGTATCAGAAACACAGTCCGGTAGCCAGTATTAAAGATCAGCAGTGTAGTTACTGAAACTGTATCAAAAACACAGTCCGGTAGCCGGTATTAAAGATCAGTAACAGTGTAGTTACTGAAACTGTATCAGAAACACAGTCCGGTAGCCGGTATTAAAGATCAGTAACAGTGTAGTTACTGAAACTGTATTAGAAACACAGTCCGGTAGCCGGTATTAAAGATCAGTAACAGTGTAGTTACTGAAACTGTATCAGAAACACAGTCCGGTAGCCGGTATTAAAGATCAGCAGTGTAGTTACTGAAACTGTATCAGAAACACAGTCCGGTAGCCGGGATTAAAGATCAGTAACAGTGTAGTTACTGAAACTGTATCAGAAACACAGTCCGGTAGCCGGTATTAAAGATCAGTAACGGTGTAGTTACTGAAAGGCTGTCTAACTAACCCCCGTTTTTTAAAGTACGTGCTGTGAGCTCTGCGGCTCATTAAAGTCAGAATAAAGGATAAATGAATTATTAAAAGAACACATGGAGGCTGAACGGCTCTCGGATCACAGCTCTGTAGAGTCTTTAAATCTGGTCTCAGCTTGTGCAGGTTTCACTGATCAGCTGATGAGGTGAAGCAGGTGTGTTAAATGAGGAGGAACACTCCGACACTGAGCTCCATACCTTAATCTTTCCTTTAGCAGATGCTGCAGCTGTGCGAGAGCTCCTCCTGGTCTCGGTCTCGCTCTGGTTCTCCTCTGGCTGCTGAACACAAGGACAGGTGGCAGTGAAGGGACCTGGTTTATCATCCGAGTAATTCAGTTGAGCTTTCGTTTTAACGAGGTGTCTGGATTAGGTACGGGATCACATTGGGATCATCAGAGCCCAGATTCTCAGCAGCTTTACCAAGAAAGTCATAAAAAGGTTCTTAAACGGAATTGTTCTCCTAACGATCTTCCTGACCTTTAAAGACCCGCGTTTTCTCCTGTAGCCGTCTGTAATTCTGCCTCGTGATCAACTCAAAACTTTAAAATCTGATCAAGCTACTGTGTGACAGTCGTGAGAACATGCTTAAGAACATTTTGGAGAACCACAGTTATTCTCAGAAAGTTCTTAAGAAGAAAAAAATACGGAAATAAAGAGATTTAAGAAAGAAATCTTCAGAAAATCAACAGAAAAAAGCGAATTTATTGATTATGATTATGAAATTAAGGGGGTAGGAAAGTCAAATTAGATGTGATCCATAAACCCAAACCACGTAAATCATGAAATTCATACCGATATCTCCATCCTGTTAACAGACACACATGCATTTTTTTATTCGTGTAGCAAATTATCTCCTGAAAATAACAAACATCTGGTGAAATAACTGAAGTTCAGGTGAATTAAAGTTATGACAAGCTTTAAAAAATAGAAGAGAGAAGTAAAAGGATGGTGTATCAGCAGATACAGTTTTGGAATTTGTATCAGGTGTGAAAACATTGTACGGATTTATTTCACTCGACTGTCTTCAGTCCAGAACAAACCGCGGTTCTCATTCGGAGAACCTCCAGCAGCCCTCTTCGCTCGTCCAAACACGGATCTAATCCAAACTTCTCTGAAAGGAATCAAAGCCGATCCGAGATCAGTACAAAAGGCCGACTCGCTGGATCTTCGTTAAATCTCTCCGCAGATCGAGTTTAAGAACCGAGCTCTGAAAGCGTCTCGACAGCAGAGCAGAGCAACACCGAGCAAAAGCGGCTCCACCGCACTGGGCCATTAAACCCGGACTGAAGGATAAAGGGATGATTAGAAGGACGAGTGAAGCATTATACCTTCATCTTTTTTTTGTCAGAGGCCGCAGCTGCGCGAGAGCTCCTCCTCGTCTCCGTCTCCGTCTCGGCTTGTTGCTGGAACACAGACAGTCACAGAGTGTTTCCTTTAATAACCAGAACAATCCAGATACTGGGAGCTTCGCTGTACAATCAAACAGTACGAGTCTGAACAGCTGCAGCCACTTTTAAAAAAAAGAAACCAAGCAAACAAGTTTAGCGTCCATTCATTCATGAGTCAAAAACACCCCGGAGACACCAGTTACCCCTTTGGATTCGGCTACAATCAAACAGCATCTCACCAAACAGCTATGATGTGGGTGGTGGGTCATTCTCAGCACTGCAGTCACACTGACATGGTGGTGGTGTGTTAGTGTGTGTTGCTGGTACGAGTGGATCAGACACAGCAGTGCTGCTGGAGTGTTTAAACCCTGTGTCCACTCACTGTCCACTCTATCAGACACTCCTACCGAGTGTCTCCACCTTGTAGATGTAAAGTCAGAGACAGAAGCTCATCTGTTTCTGCACAGTTTGTGTTGGTCGTCCTCTAGTCCTTCATCAGTGCTCACAGGACGCTGCCCACAGGACGCTGTCGGCTGGACATTTCTGGTCGGTGGACTGTTCTCGGTCCAGCAGTGAAACTGAGGGGTTCAAACACTCCAGCAGCACTGCTGTGTCTGATCCACTCGTTCCAGCAACACACACTAACACACCACCACCATGTCAGTGTGACTGCAGTGCTGAGAATGAACCACCACCCACATCATATCTGCTCTGTGGTGGTCCTGTGGGGACATTATAGAACTACAAATAAAAATGGACAAAACAAGAGGTGGTCATAATTTTATGGTTGATCAGTGTTGAGATTTTTAAGGTCATGCTCATGTACCTTACTGTGACAGACCTGATGTTCAGACATTACAGAAGTCCTACACCCTCAATCTGCTGTCAGAATCAGTTTAAAATGTCCCCCACAGCCAACGCAGCTCATGCCAAGCGTGAAGTGTTCAGGTGCCCACGTGGAGCTCATCAGCAGAACAGTTCAATACCTTTCTCTTCCTGCCGCGAGAGCGAGGAGCTTCGGTAAGGGAAGCTGGAGACTCCAGCTGCTGCTCCTGTTGACTTGGTTGCTGCTCAGGGACGGGCTCCGTCTCCGCTTCTGCTGCAACAGAAACACCCAGTTCAGTCCTTCACCTTCTCACAAGATGACAACTAAGAGTTACCAACAACGGAGAAGCCACCTGTTATTCTACAGATACCCAGACACAGTGACAAACATCAAGGAAGACCAGAAGACGTTCCCACTCCTCCATGAGGAATTCTTTCAGCTCTGTGATGTTTCAGCATCAGTCTTTGTACAGACGCTCTTCCGTTCTCCTCAAAACCCCTCTGATACAATAAAGATCTCATAGTGGTTTCTATGATGGAGAGATCTCCACACCCTACTGCAGCACAGCAGCACCATCACACTTCCACCACCATGTTTCACAGCTGCTATGAGCTTCTTCTGCTCAAATGCTGTGTTTGGTTTGATGCAAACATGTCTTCTGTCACTGTGTCCAAATAATTCAGATTTGGATTCATCTGTCCAAAGAACATTGATCCAGAAGTCCTGCTCTTTGTCTAGATGTTCCCTGGAGAACTTTAGTCTGGTCCTGATGTTTGTTTGACAGTAAGAGTTTCCTCCTTAAACTCCTCCATGAAGATCAGAATGGTTTGGTCTCTTTCTGATGGTAGAAGCTGCACTTTGTCATCAGCTGTGGTTGAGCTACCTGTAGATCTGTGATGAACATTTTAGGATTGCTGGATCTTCTGTACTCATCTTGTGGTTCTGCTCTTGGGCTGAGCTTGTAGGACGGTCTGATCTGGTCATATGGGCAGATGTCCTAAATGTTCTAATTGTTCTGAGATCTTTTTAAATCCCTTCTCAGACTCATCTGCATCTACAACCTTCTTTCTGAAGACCTCAGAGAGCTCTTTGGATCTAAACATGATGATCCCTCTCACTTCAACGATCAAGAGCAAACCACACTAATGTCTGAGGTTTAAATCAGAGACACTCCTCCAAAGTCCTCTCTAACGATGGTCCATCTCTCAGAAATGCGTCCCTTTCGCTGGAGCTTCAGAACTGAGCCAGTTCTCAGGATGTTCTGGCGTTGGACATACGGACGTTCGAGTTGGTGTAATTCATATCAAAGGATCTGCTGTTGTGCTGGAAGTTTTACACAAAAGCAAAAGAAAGTGGACATGCCAAAGTAAGGTGGATGGAGATCACGAGAAGACCCAACAGCGAGCTCCAACCTTTCATTCCAGTCAGCTCAGAACTGGCTGGGTAATCAGCTAATGAGCTGATTTAGGCAGGAAGTGCAGTGTGGAGGAACTCTGGGACCAGGATTAGGAAATATTGATCCTGGTAGACCTAATTAGAGAGAGGTGGAGTGACAGAACACTGATCCACAACGTTCCTTGGGGACCTGCATGAGTGTTCTGCCATGTTTGCACAAATTCATCTGACCAAACTGAGGTCTGTGGACGTAGAAACAAAACACGAGGTGGACGAAACCGAACAGATCAGCCGTTCTGTGAATTATATATTTATCTTTATTATAAAATTATGACTTTATGAGGGCAGTAACTCTGACACTCAGGCCAACTTTACACCACGTTTTCACAGTTTGACTATCTTCCAGATCTTCTGACGTTTATGAGCTGAAAATGCAATAATTCTGATCAATTCTTTGTATTGATTAGATTGAGAAGTTTTTCAAAGCAATAAAATAAACAACCTGAATATATTTGATTGTTTGAATTATTTACGTATCAGTATTATCCCTTCTCAGGACTTTAATTCTGAAATATCTGGGTCAGTGATGTCATTAGCCCCGCCCCCTCTCTCTGATCAGTCAGTCTGTATGCAGGTTGATCATCAGCCCCGCCCCCTCTCTCTGATCAGACCAAAGGAACCAATAACGTTCTTATATCTGTATGATGTTCACCTGTGAGTGTTGAGGGCTGGTCAGCAGTAGAGGAGGACAGCAGATCCTCTTCCTCTTGGAAAGCAGTGTCCATGCACTCTGCTCCACCAGTCTCTGACCGCAGGCACGGCATTCGTTCAGGGCCTTCGGCCAGGACAGCGTCTGTAGGGCCACACAGAGAGACAGCGGACTCACTTACGCATCACTGAGACACAAAGACATGAATTACATGATACCATTAACGTCACAAAAATACTACAGATGTAACGTAATCTGTCCCTCGGTTAAAGTATCTTCACAGAACAGTCCAACAAATTACCTGCGCCGTCATCCGGGGGATCAAACTCCTCCTCCAGGATGGGGAACCTGATCTGCGGAAGATGAAGCGGGACATTCAGTTTTCACAGAAACCTTCATCAAGGCTGAAATATGATGGACACACTCGCAGCCCACCGACTGTGGACACGCGTCCTCTTTCCGTGTTTCACTCTCAACCCCAAACGTCTCCTGCTGTTCGGCTGCTGTTTACGCGGTTAATGCTGAGATGGTCTGTCTGATGCATAAACTGTAAAACCCAACCCGACGTTCTCCACCAAACCCCCGACGAACACAAACCGCAGGCGGCGAGAGGTCACGCTTCTGATTGGTAGAATGTTCTAGGATGTTCTTCCAGAGCCAGTTTAATGAGGAACCCTGTTTACCCTCTTTAGTCACGACTGTGATTCATGCTGCTGCTGTTGTTGTATTTCCATCTCTCTTCTCTCTGCTGTTTATTTCTACTTCTGTGTAATAAATAAAAAATCTCCTTCAATACGTGACCTCTTCCAACTCTCGGATATAAAAAAGAAATAAACTTTCTAAAACAGGGACGTTTAACGTTTTAAAGTAGAAAACGGAACTACATTAAAAACATTTTAATGCTAAAATATATAAATATCTCTGTCAGACAGTAAAATTCATTTACACATGTATTAAAATATACATTATACAATACATTAGAACATTATATCAATTATACCGTATCGTTCCACAGCCCACACGGGGATCGTCAAACATTTAAAATCGAAATATGTAAATAAAAGAGTTTGAGATTCTAATCTAAACTCTACTAAAGACGGTCGGATGCGTCTCGGGACGGAAGTGATAACAGATCTATACGTCATAGGGAGTCACAGCAGTACATTAATAGAAACCCTTTTACGTTTGATAATAATATCCACACTTTACAGATGACCCCTTATTGTCTTCAGTTCCTGCTGGAGTAAGTTGGTCTTCTGTGCTCAGTGTGTTTGGGAACCAGCGTCTGGAAAGCCTGGACATTCTGATAAACTGATAATCAGTGTGTTCTCTGTTCCACAGCATCTTAAATTACACTCGTTGAAATATCGATACGTAGTGCAAGGACTTGGAAGTAATGTTGGGCCCATGGTTCCCCTCAGCAGTACTCCTGGGGCCCACAGGCCACAGGTTAAATCCTTCACACATAACGTTCCTTCATTCTCACTGTTCCAAAAAGACCTTCTCCGTTCCAAATGTTCCACAACGCCCCACTCCTTCTGATAAGTTCTCCCCAATCACAGAATATGCTCCCCTCCGTTCACTTTCAGTCGTTTGGCTGATTATCTAAAGACAGTTTACACAAAACATCTGCACCAACAATCCAAAAGCATACCTTCTCACCGTACAGGAAGACCTCGTCACTGTCCACTTCTTCAGACCTGCTTCTGGGGATGGAGAAGACCGGAGAGGCTCCATTATTCCTGGGGCTGTTGAAATCTGGCTGAGGGAGAGGGGGCTCAAATCTTTGGGGTGTTTTAAGAAGTGAGGTTTTGTGTCCTGTTGAAGATGGGGGACGTAAGGGAGTGGCTCCTTTCTGTAGCGGGGTGCTCTCGGGGAAGAGATGCATACTGCAGCTTCGGGGAAAGAGGCGCGCCCCGGCGAACCCGCTTCTTCTTGGGTACGGATGGGACTTCGGGGTCATCGTATTGTGGACAGGAGACAAGTGGTTAAGTTCGAAACATATCCGATGTTGCTCTATATCTGATACCAACAGAAGCGGGATACGGGCTGAGCGATATATCGATATTTACATCTATATCTGGATATAAACAGAGCGGGATACGGGCTGAGCGATATATCGATATTTACATCTATATCTGGATATAAACAGAGCGGGATACGGGCTGAGCGATATATCGATATTTACATCTATATCTGGATATAAACAGAGCGGGATACGGGCTGAGCGATATATCGATATTTACATCTATATCTGATATAAACAGAGCGGGATACGGGCTGAGCGATATATCGATAGTTATATCTATATCTGGATATAAACAGAGCGGGATACGGGCTGAGCGATATATCGATATTTACATCTATATCTGATATAAACAGAGCGGGATACGGGCTGAAGCGATATATACGATATTTATATCTATATCAGGATATAACGGAGATACAGGCTGAGTGCACACTACACTACATCAAAGTCTCATTTCCAAAGTTAGTTGTCAAGGATATGAGCCCTTTAAAAAAAGAAAAAGAGATGGAGACATCGTCTCTGTCTACATGTCTGCTGGAGTTAGTGTCTCTTACCTGTTCTCATCACCTCAGGCTTTGACAGCATGGGCGAAGACATAAGCCGAGTCTGTGAGTCACAACCCAACCCCTGACTCGGCTTGGGGCTTTTGAACTGGGAGGAGCGTGCCTGCACAGGGAAACACGTTATAAACAACCACCGTAAATAAATAATCCAGAAAACACCATGGAATCTCAGCTGTGGAGGACCACTCCACTGCACAGCGGGGGTCCGCCTCACAAACCAGCGCTCCCTGCTTCAATCTGAAGCCTCCTTTCATCTAAACCCTGGATTTTCTTCTCTCTCACGATGGTGGATCACATAACTGAGATACAGCATCGCCATGGCAATGCACGGTCTTGTGAATAAATCAGGACTCCCCTTAAATACTTATATCCAGCACCGGTTGGCGTGGTTCCTCACATTCACAGTCCGTTTCAAATCACCTCACAGCGTCTCAGTAGGATTAAGATCTGGCCATTTCAGAACTTCCCTTTGATTTGAGTCATTCTTTGGTGGATTTACTGGAATGTTTTGGGTCATTGTCATGTTGCATGGTCCACCTCCAATTCAACTCTGGTTCTTTTCCTCAAGCATTTGCTGATGTTGGCTGACGTTGGGTAGATGTTTACTCTCCTGGTTGATAGTGCTTAGATGTTGCCTCGTCTACCCTGGCTGAGGTACACGGAACATTGGCTGATAGAGTGAGTAGCTGCAGTGATGCAGCAAATAACTGAACCAAAGCCGGGTAGAACAGTGAGACACTGAAAGGACGCTGTTGACACTGTTGTCTCTTTCACTGCTGTACTTGATTCAAAGGTTCACATACTGACCTCCGGCTCCTGCATGTTCTGGATGTTCTGGAGGTCAGAAAGTGGTTCCTCTTGAATTTGCTCCTCACACAAGCCCCGCGGGACCCTGCGACGTCTCTTGGATGGGGGTGGTGTTACAGCAGGATGATGGGCACTTGGGGTCAAGCGATTCTCTGTTTCCTCCTCATTGTCACCTAAACATACGATGAGAAAAAATGACAAAACTTTCTAAAAGGTTTGAATTTATGAGATTTCTATAGTTTTCAGGAATTCACACAAAATTCATATGTAAAATGGAATTCATATTTTAAACGATTTTTTTATTCATAGTTTAATTTGCAATTAAAGAACATCTAGCATCATCTAAAACGTCACATTTAAGAGTTCTGTTAAAGGATCATTGATGAGCCACAGTGAGACCAACATTGGCTAGACGTTGACTAAACTTTGACTACCTTCGCTGATGTTGAGTCGATGTTTACTTTCTGATTGATGTTGTCTAGACGCTGCCCATCCTGACTCATATTGGCCGACTACCCAGCAGTTAGCAAGATATATAGACTATCCCCGGCCAACGATGGACAGGCGGCGACTAACCCCGGCCAACGAAGGGCAGGCGGCGACTAAACCCGGCCAACGAAGGGCAGGCGGCGACTAAACCCGGCCAACGAAGGACAGGCGGCGACTAAACCCGGCCAACGAAGGACAGGCGGCGACTAACCCCGGCCAGCGTTGGCTATAAACTCCTGTCCAATTTGGTTACTGGTACCACAAACACATCCTCGCTGTGTGGTATGTGTTTTACGATCTTTAGTAGCTGCAGTGAAGTTCAGAAAGTCAGAGTTACTGTAAGCGAAGCCTGGTAGAACTTCTAGAACGCTTGGCTCTCAGACCGAGCGATTAGCAATGTAATGAATAAACAAAGGCACGCTTGTGCACTGAAACTGACCAAACTGGGCTCCGGCCGACAAACTGCCTCCCACTCGTCCATCGCTCTCCTTCTCTACTGTTATTAGGGTGGCAGACTGTTCCGAGTCCTCCTCATCTTCTCCCATCAGCCGCTGGAAAGCAGCCATCTTCTGCTTTATGGAGTCACAGCCTGAACATAGTGGGCTCGCCAGCATGTTCTTCACAGGGGCGAGAAGATCAACCCAACACGTTGTGTTTTGAAGGTGGAGACAGCATGCGTAAACAAGAGCCAGTTAACAGACTGCATCAGATGTCTTTACCCAGTTCTGAACAAAAGTTGAGCATATTTAAGAGATGATGGTGGATTTATTATGTTCATGATCAGTGGAGAGTACACACCTCCGGGGTCCGCGGGGGGGTCTTCATGGCCGCCTTGGCTCTGAAGCGGATCAGGGAGTTGGTTTCAGGCGATCCTCTCACTCCGATAGTTGACCGTCGTCTTGATTTTAGTTGCACCACTCTGGATTTATCTGGGAGACGATAGAAAGTCATACTGTAATTCTTATTTCATACTTTTATAAAGATACACCTGCAACTCGGTTCTGTTGAGCAGAACAATAATGAAAATTCAGGATCACAGTTTCTGACGAGTCTCGATTTTGTCTCAATGGAGACGACCAACGAATCCATGTGTGGAGGCACCAAGTTTGATATCACATGTCCAGAAGGTCTGGTGTGATGGTGTGGGCACAGTTTCGTACGATGTCAGATCACCTTCGGTCTTCATTACAGACACTTTAACAGACCAACGTTACATTAATGAGGTTCTGCAACCAGTGGTTCTACCTTTTCTGAACACACACTCCGGTGCTCTATTCCAACAGGATGACGCTCGTCCACACACTGCTGCCGTCTCAAGATCTCGTCTTGAAGACACAGATACTACGCTGTGGTCGGTCTCATCTCCAGACCTGTCCCCGATTGAAAATGTGTGGGACGCTATTGGACGCTCTATCAACACTCCACCCCTACCACACCATCTGTTCCAACTCGTCTCCCTTAATTATCCTATTTGAGGAAATTCCGAGGAATTTCCGATTCACTCAAATCAATTTGCCAATGAAGAGCGATTTCTCACCTTTTTCTTTAAAAGGTAAAAAGCTGTCTGTTGATATGCCAAAGTGAGACGGCGTGAGCTTCGAGAAATCAGCGTCCCCAGCCTCGCTGTTCTGCTGGGACGGAGTGAGGGTCCCCAGAGGGGTCCGGCTGCCCACCGCCTCAGTGCTGTCCATCCTGAACTGCAGTTATAACTGTATTCAAACACAAAGAATGAAAGAGAAGAGATGACCAATCTCTCAAAGAGTGAACCAAGATCCGCAAGATTCAGGGCTGATGATCAACCTGCATACAGACTCTGACTGATCAGAGAGAGGAGAGGGGGCTGCTGTGGTGGTTATTGATCAGGGGGGCCTGCTGTGGTAGTTATTGATCAGGGGTACTGTGGTGGTTACTGATCAGAAGGTCTGCTGTGGCAGTTGGCTGATCAGGGGCTACTGTGGTGGCTATTGATCAGGAAGGTCTGCTGTGGTGGTTACCGATCAGGAAGGTCTGCTGTGGTAGCTATTGGACTGTGGGGCTACTGTGGTGGTTATTGATCAGAAGGTCTGCTGTGTGGTTACTGATCAGGAAGGTCTGCTGTGGTAGTTATTGATCAAATGTGCGTTACATTGATCAGAAGGTCTGCTGTGCAGGTTGATCAGGGGGGCTGCTGTGGTGCTAACTGATTGGGGGGGGGGGGGGTGGGCTGCTGTGGTGCAAATTGTTCAGGAGGGGCTGCAGTGGTAGGTGAAGGTCAGAAGTGAAGCAGATAATTCGGTTCAGGTGAAATAAATCGGGCAGAAGCGAGGTGTGCTGTGTGCCGAACGTTGGTGTAACCTTAGTGTAACGCAGGCAGGGTGACAGCCGAGGCGGTTGATTATAATCTGAATCTTCTGATCACTTCATCAATAATAACAGAAATCCTTACCGGGTCGAGCAGCGCAGATCCGACCAAACTCAGCCAATCAGAATTAAGTCTCCTGAAGTGCAGACACGCTGTAAAAACCGAGGTAAACATAGAAATAATAAATAATAAACGATTCTCCCGGTTTTAACTCTGCAGCATCTCGGCAGCGGCGGCCGCCGACTCCGCCCCTTTTCATTCGAACCAGCCAATCAGCTGCCAGGCTCTCTTGACGGGTTTCAAAACGTCCAATCAGCAGCGTTTGAAAGCGAAGCCCCGCCCGTTCCTGTCCCTCCTGATCATTGAGTTCACTAATAAAAGTCCACAAATATTTTATTTTTAATTATGAAAGTGAATTTTTTAACTTTCTGAACCTGAATTAACTTCCATAAGTAAATAAAAATAAAATAAAATGCGCAGAAAATGAGAATATTGGTGATTAAAATTTCACACAAAAAGTCAGATTTTAGATTAATTACATGTAAAGTTTCCAAAGAATATAAATATTCATTATTATTATTATTATTATTATTATTATTATTATTATTATTATTATTATTCACATTGTTTATTATTACTTATTATTATATATGTATTCATTTAGTATTGTTTATATTATTTTGTTTATTTTAATATTGATCAGTTTGGCTTTTATAGCTCAGTAAAACCAGGAATCAGAAATCTCACATTATTACAAATTTAATTCATTAAAATCACAACTTGATATCAAAATGAAAACAAAGGCTTGAAATGAATGACTTTTAAAGTGAGGAATATAAACGTATGACAGCGCTGGTACAGGCAAGACATCTGCACACCTAAATCAGGGTTTCTCAGGCCTGGTCCTGGAGGCACCCCTACCCCCTACCCTGGAGGCACCCCTACACCTGATTCCACCAATCAGCTCATTAAGCAGCCCCTCAGAGTAGCTTAAACTGTGATACAGCTAAAATGTTCAGGGCAGGGGTGCCTCTAGGACCAGGCTTGAGAAGCACTGGCTTAATTGACTGTCATTGAGGTCATTGTAATAAAGTAATTGAGGTGAAAATCATACTAATTACTAAGTGAAATTGTGCAGAGGCACTGACCACAGCTGTAGCAGCTGTTGAATAAGATCTACCATGATTATGAAACACGGGGTGTTTACCAGGGCAGTGTTACGGCAGTAGTGAGTAGGGGTTGACCGATTAATCAGGTCAATTAATGTTGCTTTGAGATAATCTTCAACCTCTACCATCGATGACTCCTCCTATGTTTATAGGAAGAGCTGAAGGAAGCCCCGTCAGTCGGGCTGCTGTGGAGCACTGTTAGGGCTCCCCCTTGTGTCCGTTTCACTGTTCTACACGCAGACGTGGATGATATAAAGCATGGACATAATGATTCCCGAGAGACACGGTAAGACTTTAATTTCTCACTTTCAAAGCTCAATATAAGATGTATTTATTTCTGTAAGTTTATGAATGATGCTGTTTTCTGCTTGTAAACGCTGTTGTTAAGTGTACTGAGAATATATATTTCATACAACGTCTTTAATTGCATGTGGACGTTCATTTAATTGATATGTTTGTTTGTCTTTTAAAATAAGTCACTGCAGTGCAAACAACAGAGACAGTGCAGACAATAGTAGTGTTAAATAAATGTGCAAATAAGTTCAGCAATTTTGTATCTCATTTATTATTAATAATAATAATAATGATAATAATGATAATTAATCATAATATTAAACAGTTATCTGAAACACTGTAAATCCAAGCTTTCAGCCAGTTACAAATGATCTGTCTTGTACATACGACCTTCGGATGAGCTCTTGAATACATGATCAAATAGTACCATATGCAGGGCAGGTTGTACAGAATAGTCCAACCTGAAGTGGCGTAATTTTTTACAGAATACCAAAGTTCATTTGATCCCTGTTATAAAGGTTAGGAGTATTTTTAATGCTTGGTTGCAAATCCTTTGCAGACAGTGACTTTCAGTCAGGAACCTTTGGGCATCACCAACTGCTGAGTTTCCTCCCATGAGACACTTCGTCCGGCCTTTACTGCAGTCGACCTCTGTTGCTTCTTGTTTCTCAGTTCTGCTTCGGTTCCATCTTCAGTCCACGAAAAGCTGCTCAGTCGGGTCGAGATGAGGTTACACACTCTTGACATTTAAGAACATTCCAGATCTTTGCCTTTAGAAGCTCTGGGGTTGCTTTCACAGTATGTTTTGGGTCGTTATCCATCTGTTCTGTAGAGCAACTTTCCACCAGTTTGCTGCGTTTGACTGGAGCTCTGTGCACCACAGGGGGAAGACCAGCTGTCGGTCCAGAGCAGCAGTAATTGCTGTGCATATAATTATCAGTGCAATGACAGTTAATGATGGTTCTTATCAGCGTAACACAAGCTTTGTCTGACTGCAGGCGTCTGCAGATATATATACGGTGATGGTGCTTGAAGGTTTATGAACCCGTTATATATTTTTATATTTCTGTAAAACAAATAGAATCATTCCTAGTTCATTCCTCCACAAACCAGCTTCAGCTCTGTGATGTTGGTGGTTTCCTCCATCAACTGCTGCTTCATGGGATTAGACTGTAGATCATCTGTTTCTCTGCAGACTTTATTCTCCTCCTTTCACCCTGATCTTCAATGATCAGGACCCCACAGGACCACCACAGAGCAGATATGATGTGGGTGGTGGGTCATTCTCAGCACTGCAGTCACACTGACATGGTGGTGGTGTGTTAGTGTGTGTTGCAGGTACGAGTGGATCAGACGCAGCAGTGCTGCTGGAGTGTTTAAACACTGTGTCCACTCACTGTCCACTCCTTCATCAGTGCTCACAGTTTGCTGACCACAGGACCTGTTGTCTGGATACTGATCCATAGAAAGTCTGGACTAAACAAGGTAGGTCTGAACATCCTCTACGTTTCAAAGCGGGTTCTGTGTGATTAATCACCTGCAGGGTTGGTTTATTGGTTATAATTTGAATAAAGATTGCATCTTTCCCATTGGCTCCTGGCCCACATCTATTTGCATACTGGGTGTGTCCTGCAGTCTCTACTCACCGTCAGTGTGTTCTCTTGTCCCTGGGCTGCACTTGCTCTGGACTGACACTCATGCTTATGGTCCTTTACTGTGAATCTCAGCAGTGTGTCTGTATTTAATAATTAATTTCATTGTGAGATTCTTGCTGATCATGTGGTTGCTGTTTTTCAACTGTTAAATAAAGTTCATTATGCTGAACTTCACAGCCTGGTGGTGTTCCAATCTGTAAAAATAGTCAATGTGAATTTTATACAAATTAGAAAATAGTATGATTTCTATGCGAAACTTTGAGTTGACAGTTAATGAGTGGAAATGAATTACGTTTCTGTAAATGGATGTTTTCCACTAAAGTTAAGAGAATTTTTTTTTTTACTTTAAGGCTTTTGTTTGGTCAGTCATTAGACCATTTTTACACTTTTCACATTTCTTTTTTCTAGTTTATTTAAGCTTTAATTGAACCATCAGGAACAGAAGGTGGCCTGGCAATATGAATGTGTCCAGTTTCAGTGTATTTTGCAGTCTGTTCCAGTTCTTATCAACAGCAAACTGACAGGAACCACCAAAGGCAGCGCTGGAGTTTAATGTGACATAACTAGATGATTTTATGCCGAGTAGACAAATATCACCGAACCACTGAATAAATAGTGATGATAGTCCAATCAGATGCTTAAATACTTGGTTACCTGTTCCAAGACCATTCCCACTCTGATGGACATCTCAAAGGAACAGTTGGAAACCCTTCTGACCAAACCGCACGACTGGAGTAGTGGAATCTGGAGTACACTGCTCTGAGGTGACGTTACTGTTGATGCAGGATAAGATCTGTGTAATATATGGTTTGATCTTTTCTACCCACAAAACGAGAGAGTCCCCTTTTCCAGAGTTGAACCCAGAGTGATGAATGAAGTAAGATGCAGATTGGAAGCTTTGAGACACTTGAACACGAAACTTGAGATTTGAGAATTGAGCTGCCAAGTTTAGACTTTAGGATTAACTTACAAATGGATCGATCACGTAGATCACAAAGATCACACGGGTTCCAGCAACAAGTGTACAAACCAGCGTTCCAAGATCATCTCCGGTGATTTAGGATGGCACATGGACCATGGTAATGTTCATCACACCTCAATGGACCAACTGGGAAGAAGATTTTTTAATGCCACTGCTTGAGACAAGAATTTGAACAATGTCCTACGGGTGTGTTTTCAAATACAATCAGGACGGAATGACTTTTAAAACACAACTGGTTACGTGACTGTCTTCCAATGTTCATGATAAACCCCCCAAAAAAGCTCAACTGATGTGAGACTTGGTGGCTTTGTGGGAAAAGCTTTGCCTCATGACCATGAGGTTGCTGGTTCAAATCTGGCCTGGTCTCTGCCTTAGTTGGGGTGTGGTTCTGAGGATGGTAAAAAAAAAAAAGAAAGATGGACAGGGGGGAGAAGAACAAGGTAAGGTAGTCTTCCTTCAAGGTGGAGCCCAAAAGTGTGGGTGATAGTTTTAAACTGCAGCATCTGGTTTTAAACTAAGTTGAACCCTTTAGTTCTGGTTTCATAACCCCTACTGGTCATCTCTCAGGAGACCCCAGGGGGGGAGGGCCAGATGTTTCTCCCCTTCCTGGGTATCATTCTCAGACTCTCCCTTCCTGACAACCATGATTTTGAGATCCTGACCAGTGCTTGAACTGATGACCTCCTGACCATGGAGGCATGGCATCTACCAGTGAGCCACAGGACCTTATAGCTAATAGCTCTTTTTAGGGCTTTTGTCTTTGGTATGTTCAGTAACTCCATGTAAAACCTAAAGCCAAGGCTTGAACCAACAAACTCTAGCTGCCAAATCCACGGCTTATACCGCTGAACCATCGGTGTAGTGGGGCGCAATGTTGAGATATTTGACCTTGGGATTCTCAAGCCATGCGTCTGCTCATATTGTGGAACAGGGCTAGGCAATCTGGGTCCTGGAGCGCCAGCTTCCAGCAGATCCCTGCTCTGGAGTGTCTTAATCCAGGGTCTTTTGAGGGAGGGAAGTTTGAGAGCCTATTCTTGGCTTGTGAACGCTCCATGGATACCCAAGGTGGACCCTTAGATCGCTGACAGAAAGTTTCGGTCTTCAAGTCAAACTTCTTTCAAAACTGTTCACTGCTAGACTGTGTGAACAGTGCGGTGCCTCACATGCAAGATCTCAAAGGTGCAGATTTTATCAGACAGACGAAAGCTTTCCTTTTTCGGAATCGATATTCCCAGCTTGTTTCAACTCATGCTAGAGGTGTCTTATACAGGGATCAGTGACTGGTTCAGGCAGTGTGGCCTCGATCGTGATGAGATGCTACTGGAGCGGGAGTGAGGAACAAGTGAAAGAAAGAAGACACAAGTCTTCCATCGGGAAGATAACCAAAGTTTATATCATGGTTTAGCATTATTGTATCTCTAATGCAAAACCTTGTTTCTCCAGTTTTGGTGTTTTTCGCTTTTTGACGTGAACCTGTCCATTGATGGTGAAAGAACCAAAAGAAAATAAAACCTTTTTTCATTTAGTTCCTTTGAAAGTTCTGTAGGATTTTACCTTCTTCTGTAAAGTTCTGTAGGATTTTACCTTCTTCTGTAAAGTCCTCACTTTGGAGACATGAGGTTTTTTTGCCTGCAGCAAAGATATTCAGATCTAATGCCAGGTTCAAACTGCACAACTTTATTCCAGATTTACGAGTCACACACTGTTTCTGTAGATCAACAACAAAAGCCTCAAGCTGAAGGCAAATCGACGTTCACTCTCTGCGGTCTCGGACGCAGTGTCTGAACTGCCGAAAGACAAATGAAAACTTTGAGAGCTCAACGAGCAAACACTCATGTTCCACAAGCTCCTGAAAATACCTATCAGGGGTGAGACCTGGGACAGGCAGGATCTCTGGAAGACAATTTCATATGGACTTGAGCATATGTTCTCTTTTACTGGGACTAAACATGGGGTGGATGGTCATGGGGGATTTGGGGGACAGTGGCCAACTCTAAATCTAGTTATGTGAAAGGTTGTGTTTGGAAGTCGGGGCAGCGATTAGCTACAGCCAATGAGAGCAGACTAAAGTCAATGAAAAGGGAGGAGTTACATGAGCAAGCACAGGTACCAGTAACTGCGTCCAGTAACCACTTAAAAATTGCCGCTCTTAGTACTCTGAACCTGACATCCGATACTATGATGTCCCGACATTAATTGCTCTGTCTCTTGACCTTGTTGTTCGTCATCGATGATGGTGAGGAAAAGCTCCAGAACAGTGTTTGAACCAATGACCTACTGAGCACAAACAGCACACCATCTACCACCCAGCCAGAAGATCAGCTCATGTTCTTCTGTCTCTCAAATTCCCAAGCCATGCATGAAACAACCCCAAACCAGGGCTCTAATTTTAAAAGTACCCCATTTAGCCATAACACTACACTCTACACTACACTTCACTCACTGTTCCGCACTTTGTGGTTCTATAATTCAGACTGTAGTTCATCTGTTTCTCTGATACTTTATTCTCCTCCTTTCACCCTGATCTTCAATGATCAGGACCCCACAGGACCACCACAGAGCAGATATTATGTGAGCAGCTATTATTTTCACCTGTTGGTAATTTGCTGATTAGGTTTTTTTAGTAACAGGGTAAACAATAAAGTGTCCATGGCAGGTGTTCCTGGTATACAGTGGCCAAGGCTCAGTGAAGCTCGTGGAGGTCCCACCTCACAATGTACAGGACTTAAAGGATCTGCTGTAACGTTAGTCGTGGTACCAGTTACCACAGGACACCTCCAGAGGAATTCATGCCTAGACTGGTCAGATGTGTTCTGGGACCTTCTCAGTAGACAGAGGGTGCTAATGAGGTATGTATAAATAATCACACACTGAAATTGTAAACGTACACAAGCACACAACAATCTAGTCTGTGTTTATGTTTTTATTAGAATGTTTTTAAAAAACAGGTGAAATGCAATTATTTATACAACCATAAGGACTAAACCGTCAAACTGACACATAGAACTCATATTCCAGGTGTTTTCCAGGGTGGTTGCTATGGTATTGCTAAGAGGTTGTTATGGTGTTGCTGAATGATTGCTAGATGGTTGCTAAAGTATTCCTATAAGGTAGTTGGCATGATGTTGCAAAGTGGCTGCTACAGTGTTCGTCAGTGGTTGCTAGGTGATTGTTATGGTGTTGCTAAGTGGTTGCTATGGAATTTTAGTTAGTTGCAAGGGTGTTGCCAAGTTATTGGTATGACGTTGCATGGTGGCTGCTGCAGTGTTGCTAAGCGGTTGCTAGATTTTTGTAATAGTGGTTGTTCATTGGTTTCTGTGGTATCCCAGGGGGTTGCTATGGTTTTGCTAAGTGGATGATAGATGGGTGACACAGTGCATCAAGTTGATTGCCATGATGCTGCTAGGTGGTTGCTGTGGCGATTACCATGATGTTGTATATCTCGAAAACGGGATGGGGGGATGAGATGCATCCCGAAATTCCAGCAGAAGAAGATTATAAATCGGATAACAGTACAGCTGTGGATTGCTTTGCAGTGGGCAACCACGATGAACACCTCCTTACAAGTAGATATCAGAGCCAGGTTCTTTCGCCTCTGTAACGACTATTAAATGGATCTTATCTCTCTTCTCAGCACAGGAACTAAACTCTTATCTAGTCTCCTCTGTGTAGATCTTCTTAGGATGCCAGAGAAGGATGAGCAACAGCAAAGCAGATGCCAGATAAGCATAAGCCTAAACCTATGAGGACCTTCAGAGGTGAATCACCTCTGTTATTATAATTTAGTGCAGACCAGGCATAATCCATAACCAGGAACCAGGAGGTGGTAGATAAGGAATGCAGCCCTGGAAGATCAGTGTCTTTGAGGTGCCTCTGGGCGGCTAGATGCATGAAATTTTGCCTGTGAATAAAGAAAGCATCTGATGATGCCGTGAAGTTTTGATGCCACGGTTTGATGCAATTTTGGTTTGTTGATGAAATTTCTTCTGGTTGCGTAATATAGCCTCATATCCGACTCAGATCACAGCTGCAAAACCTTAAACTAAAACGAAATACAGAGAAAGCATGCAAAAGTTTGCAGAATTCAACTACTTTAAACTGCACACATTGCTGACACAGATGTGCAAATGCACACACAGCTTGTCGAGTCCCCGTGGAGAAGTACTGCCAATAGAATAGGACTCTCTGGAGCAGATAAACAAACATGACTCTGTTGTCTCCATGTCTAATGGCAGGTGTGGACTAGAGGGTATAAAGACCCCCAGGATTGAGCTGTGGAGCAGTGGAACTGTGATCTTCAAGAGATATTAGTGGGGACGTGTCAATCTGTCCATGCTAGTTCTATACCCATGGATCAAATTATTGGTTGGGATTCATCAATTCAATAATCACTGGATACTTTTCCTAAATTAGAAACTGTTCAGTTTAAAGTGGAGGTTGAGGGCTTTATATCCCTCCAGCCAGTGCATGGTGAAGGCCACTGGTATTGCTCTTTAAGGTCTAATTTCATCTCCATTTGATAAGACCCTTAAACATTCATTTATTACCAATCTTCACACATACTTTCCTTTTTATGTAATTAAGCCACATATCAGTAGGTCAAACTGCTGACTAATCTCACACATCTGCTTCCTTGGCCATTACATTAATGTGGTTTAACTGTAGTCTACAAAATGATGGCTCATGAACAGCACCGGCCAATAAGGTCAGACATCCATCTGTTCAATAATGATATGAATGAGAATGTAGCAGCTGTTAATGCTGAAAGGAGACTGCAGCCTGAGAAGCAGCAGTGAAGCTACTGAAGCTGTATCAGAAACACAGTCCGGTAGCCGGTATTAAAGATCAGCAGCAGTGTAGTTACTGAAACTGTATCAGAAACACAGTCCGGTAGCCGGTATTAAAGATCAGTAACAGTGTAGTTACTGAAACTGTATCAGAAACACAGTCCGGTAGCCGGTATTAAAGATCAGCAGTGTAGTTACTGAAACTGTATCAGAAACACAGTGCGTCACTTATGCCAGACAGGAGGCTGTAGTGCAGATTTGTATATGTAAGGTGTAACACCTGCAGTGGTGTAGTTGTATCAGAGCTGTGCTGCTGAACGCTGTGTTCTGATTTAGAGCCCAGGAGAAGTAGATTGGTGCTGGTGTGGAGTCTGCTGGGATTTCTTACAGCACGTCTCAGAGCCGAGCTGAATCAGCCCGGCCCATTTCTGTCACACACCCTCATTATCCGCTTCTCTCCAGCATCCCGGCGTTCCACTGGAGCACGGAACACACACTGGCCTTTTATATTTATATATATATATATCTCACCGGCTTCTCCCTATTTACAGTACACACACACACACACACACACACACACACACACACACACACACACACACACAGTGTGTGAAGAGGAGAGAGAGAGAGAGAGAGAGAGAGGCTAGTGGTGGAAATGAAGAAGATCAGAAGGTTGCTGTGGTTTGTGCTGATCAACGTCTGTTTACTCCCTCAGATATTCAATCAGTCAACCACTGTCCAATCAACCCCCCCATCTCTCTCTCTCACACACATCACACACACACACTCACTCACTCACTCACTCACTCACTCACTCACACACACACAATCACACTCTCACACACTCATTCACTCACACACTCACACACACACTGGTGACCTATAAAGGCCTGTACAGGATTAGAGAAGCATAACGTCTCCAGCTGTGAACGCTTCTAATGCACACAGCTGTGGCACCATGAATACGTGTGTGTGTGTGTGTGTGTGTGTGTGTGTGTGTGTGTGTGTGTGTGTGTGTGTGTGATTCTCAATGTGTCTTGCAAACAAGCTGATAGTGGGAATTAGACAAACAGGCAGCACGACATGGTCAAATTGTATTCTGCATCAATACAGCTACTTTAGACTGAGGGTGTGTGTGTGTGTGTGTGTGTGTGTTGGGGGGGGTGGCTTAATGAGAATAGATGACACAATGGCGTGATTAGATTGGTGTCTGGGGCTCATACAAACATCTGCTGAACAGAGCATCCACAGGATGAGTGAAGATGTGATACCATCAGTGCGACAGCTCTGAAACACTGTCTGTGATAACGGAGCGATGAAGATCATGATTGAACTGTTAATATCGGTTCATCCTGGAGATCCCAGGAGATCATAAACACTCGCAGATCACAGTCACGTCCCAGCAAAGCCAGCAGTGCTATGGCATCACAAGAGGCTGCTACGGTGTCCTCTTCTGGTCCCTGTGGGGCTGCAAAGTGATTGGTAGGTGGTTGCAATGGAATCAGAGCAGATGAACATGAAACTAATGGCAGGTGTGAGTTAGAGGGGCTTAAAGCCCTCCTGGATGGATGGATGGATGGATGGATGGATGTTTTATTGGTCCGTAGGGAACATGAGGAAGAAGCTTTTTTGTCTGAACGTCTGAATATATGCAGCTCTGTTGAAATAATTTGCTACAAAGCTCTTCATAAGTCAGATAGTTACCTCATGAGCACAGCAGCAGCAGGGTTCGGACAGGACTGCTATGCAGGTGGTCCGACTTCGAATTCGACTCCCGCAGACGAAGCAGTGCTCCTCACTCCTCGCCTTGGCCACCTACCTCCACGGAGAGCTCTGATCCGGCACACCTGCTCCTCACATAAGGCCTTGATTACCTGGTCGGGTGTGTTTGTTCAGGGTTGGAGCCGAGCTCTGCAGGGTGGGAGATTTAGATATGCCATCGTTGGGCTACAGAAACACAGTAAATCCACATCAGAGCAGAGGCTGAAGCACATTCTAACCAAAAGGGTTCTCCATGCTGCTGAGTCTTCATAACAGTGATGGAACCTTTTTAGGTGCGATACGGAATACATTACCACCGAACCATACCAAGCAAATGGTTCTTCAGGGGTCGTGGTTATACCCTCATCACCAAAACAGGTGCAGTTCTGTAGTGAAGGAGGATGAAGGTGATCAGGATCAATAACTGATGATAACTGTATCTGATCTGATCAATATTTATTGATCTAGTCATACAGAAGTGGTGTCTCTCAGGACGGCGTCGGGTTTAACGCAACACGCCAGACGTCTCTGCATGGAGGTGTAGAGATTCCTAATGGTGTCCTGTGATGATCCATCCCATGCAGCTTGAATGTTCTCCCTCAGTTCTTCAGATGGTGTGGTAGGGGTGGAGTGTTGATAGAGCGTCCAATAGCGTCCCACACATCTTCAATCAGGGACAGGTCTGGAGATGAGACCGACCACGGCGTAGTATCTGTGTCTTATCATATCAGATCCATTTCTGTTGATCAGGTTTCTACTGTGTGTTTCAAATGTGAGTAAGGTGGGAGGCAGAGTCCCTGCTGGTTTAACTGGTTTAACCCACTGGTTTAAGCCCTGCTGTGGAAATCTGCAGAAACAGCGTATCTGTGCTGCTGTATGAAGTGTGTGAGTCCTGCTTCGCGGTGTATGTATGTCTCAATAGGAAATGAATAATTACAGTCATTAGGTTTAATATTTATATTCATGATTAACGTAGTGAAGTTGATATGGTTCAGTTCTGAATTCGAACATCAGATAAAACCTGTACATGTTCATATTCAAACCAGTGAATTCACCCAGTATAACCATTAGAATCATTCTATAGAATCCAGTCAATACATTTAACATCTCATTTTTACACTGTTAGAATATTAAAATATTCTTTATTTTTACACAAAATTTCACTTAAATCTACAATATTCCATTTTTCAGAAATTCATGAAATGAGTCTTAAACATTTTCAATTCAAATGAATATAATGATAAAATGTTTTTAAATTTTATGTTTTAATCTGCCAATATATATGTATATATATGTGTGTGTGTGTGTGTGTGTGTGTGTGTGTGTGTGTGTGTGTGTGTGTGTGTGTGCGGTCAATGAAACAGATATATGAATCTGATTTTTTACTTTAGAAGACAACAATTCTTACGAAAGTGAAATATGTTGTTATTGTTGAAATTTGAACGGAACATATTTTTAGAATCTTATTTTCGTAGCTATTCCACAAATTCCACACAGTGAAGTGAACTCTACTTTATTTTATGTAGATATATACATATATAAAAAATAAGGACATATATACAATGATAATAAATATCAACATTTTTTTGTACAAGCAAAATAAGTTACTCAACATAATCCTTAAAATAAAATTAAAATAAAATAACAATAAGAATAAAAAAACAAAAACAAAAAAACAAAACAGCAACAACAAGAGACACCGGTATTAAAAAAGTAGGCAAGCTATCGATAAAAGACAAATTAAAACCAGGACAGAGACCATAAAGGAGAAGATCCAAATCAAGCCAGAGTAGAAATGGCCTGGAGTTGAAAAGCCCGAGTCGACACGGTTCTAATAACGCTACGAAACAAAGCCATGCACTGATAGAGGTGGAACAGCGTCCTGTCCATGTCTGCTGATCTGTTACGGTGTAGAAAAGTAGGTGAATGACCACAGGACGGTCCTCTGCGTCCACCCTCGCCTGCTCAGAGTGAACGACAGCTCAACAAAAGATCAAAGTCACACTTTTCTTCCCAAAATGACTTTGTGTTTCCTTCCTTTATTTCGAAAAAATCATTTTTATCATCAAATAACGTCGTTTTTTTGATTGAGTCATTTGTAACAAAGTTGTCTCAACATTCTGGATTTAGTGTCTTTAAACGTCTTTTCTCAAATGTTTTGATTAAACTTTCTGAAGCTGATTTTCTTGAAGGAACGACGTTCTCGAAAGGTTTGACTTTAACATGTCTGTGCTGATATTTAAAAAAATCAGATATTTCATCAAAACCTGTTGAAATGTCTCATCAAATTTTTGATTTAGTCTCTTGAAATGAAATGAAAATTCTGAAATTAGGTTTAAATTTTTGCTGTTTTATACTTTAATTCCTTTCCTGACGAATTAAAATAACGACTTAATGAATAATGACAGTTTTTGCAGCAACACTTTTAGAGGAACCACACAGCTGTGAAAGATCTTTTTACAGTTTAAAGGTTCTAAACTACAGTGTGAGGAAATAGAGTTCTATATATATTGACCTGTAACAATAGTGGAACCCTTGTTGAAATGTAGAACTATCTACCAGAAGGTTCCACTCCCTGTGAACCATTTAACCAGGCAACGGACCAATCAAGCATAACACTGATTCTTTCAATGATCAAGGTTCTTTATAGGACCCTCACTTTTACTAAAGAACATTTAAAGAACCCCCTTTACGAAAGGATTCTTTTTTTGGTACTCAAGGTTCTACCTAAAACCAGGATAATGCAGAACCACTTGAATGCTTTAACGGTCCAGTGCCTTTAAAACAACTCTGTGTCAGATTACAGAGCCCTTACTCAGTACTATATAGAACCCATTTTAACTGCTCTACAAAGCTAGAACCATTTCAGACACGTTCCTCTTTAGTGCACAGTCTTCTTCCTCTGATTAAACGTATGAATGTTGATCTGAAGAAGGTTATTCGTGACCATTAATGTAAAAACGATAAATAAGACGAGTGGATATTAGAATTTCTGCTGAAGTGTCTCTAACCGTCGTTCGGTGACTGTGAGGACGTGCAGACAAACCAATCACACACATGCATTAATAGTAGCGCTGTCCAGTGACCACAGCTCGATAAATCAACCTCAACCAATCACTGGCCTCCTTTAGCGACTGTTCTCAGATCAGTTGGTGAAACGCAGCAGTAAACTGGGCCTGGCGGCTCCATCCTGTACGTCTGTTCTCGTCTTGATTGGACAGAACCGAACAGGTGTCACAGGTGCGCTGAAGTCAGAAAGCCCCGCCCTGAGAAGTCTCGGGTTTTGTTTTAGTGGTGTGTGTGTTTTTTTTTGCCTTCTGCACTAAAAGTAAGGCTATAGAAGTTCGTTCCCACCAGGCAGAACTGATCACAGCAGGGTCACTGAATTTTCACTTCCACGCTTTTCTCGAGCGAGACTTTGTCCTCCTGAAACATTGATTTACAGAACATTTCTCCAACGTCAGCTGAAATAATGACTCATTTCTCTTAAAATGAGAAAATCGATTGAAGATATTATTTTCTCACGTCATTTGAATTTGTACTTTTGATCTTTTTGGTTTTGATTTTTTGTAAAACAAAAGTTCAGGGTCGCAATTCAATCATAAAATAAAGTGATTTTATCAACACAATATAACATTTTGTCTCAGTATCAGACTTTTCTCAAACTGCAGTTGAATTAATGTCTCAAAAACGTTTCATTAAAATTCCAATCATTTCGTTATTGTTTCACAAACTGTTTGATATTTAAAATAAAATATTTAAAATAATTGACTTTTAAAACGTTTTCTAATAAATAATCGATTCTTTAATTTCGACTTCAGTCAAAATGTCAACTCTTAACATTTCAGTGTCAAATTTTATTTCAGATTAGACTTGAATACCAGCATCATCATCATGCACTACAGTGTTGACCAAGCTGGTTGACCAGGATGACCATCGCGATCACGCTGACCATCACAACAATCTCTTAACCTTTCAGTGTGAAATTTTCAGACAGATTATCGTGAACCGCGTCGCCCGTCCTTTCACTCGGGGGTTTTTCGGCGCGGTCACATGGTTTTTCTGCCTGGTGGGAATCGGCTTCCGAATGAGGCGAATCGAACGCAATGAAAACTAATCTAATAGTCTGTAAATCAGTTCTGATCCTCCGTTCAGGTGCCTGTCCTACGGAAGCTGATTTTATCTTCAGTTCCTCCTGAAATGGACGATGGGAGAGAGAGTTCGCTACAGAACAAATAGCTGCTGAAAACATCATAAAGCTGTCATGCCACAAAATATAGATATTTTTTCCATCAAAAAGAGATTAATAACAAAGAGAATATTCAGTAAGTTTCCATAGAACAGTTCCTCTGTGCAGTGGACGGACTCCAGACGTGAAGAAACGGGAGAGGGAGACGAAGAACTGGGTCGGAAGAAAAATAAAAACAAACATCTGCAGTCTACTTTGGCTTAACCCAAGGTGAAGAGGCACAGCGAAGGAAAGAGCAAGACAACGTCCCCTTCAGAGAGTCGGAACCGCCAAGCAGACGTGAAGTCGGAGTTCAGCAGCCGTGGTTGTGGAAAGGGGGCTACGGTGCTTCTGCAGCCCGTCATGCAACAAGGTAGGAACCAGCGCTGTCCATGGTAGTACCTCTTCAGCGCTGGAGTGACACAAATGACCAACGTCTCCTTCGTTTCCCTTCAGTCTGACCATAAATAACATAAACGTCCGTCTCTCGTGTCCCGCAAGAGTCCGTCTGATGCTTCGGTCCACGTGGAGGCGACACCGAAACCCTGCAGAGGAGAGAGACGGACGCTTTGTTAGTCTTGGAGGTGCCGAGTCTCTGAAACTGCTCAGACCGCAAACCACCGGCGCAACGGCTCCAAGCTGGAATAACAAATCCTACTCTCCTGGTTCCACAGCAGAGGTCTGGGGACACCTATCTGTGTTCTGTCTGTGAATATTAGGTTCTCATTTACTCCAAAACACAAATGGTCTAGTCCCTGTAGAGAAGAACTGCCAATAGAATAGGACTCCCTGGAGCAGATAATCAAACATGACCCTATTGTCTCCATGTCTAATAGCAGGTGTGGACTAGAGGGTATAAAGACCCCCAGCATTGAGCTGTGGAGCAGTGGAGCTGTGTTCTCTGGAATGATGGAGCTCCATACAGTACTTTTGGGAAGGATGAGTTGGGGGTGAGATGGAATGGTGATCATCCAACATCCTGACCTCCTGATTTAATGCAATCAAATCCTCACAGCAGAATCTAGTTACTCAGATAGTTTCTCCAACAAAAGCAGGAAACTCTGGACCAGTATGACCATCATGAACATGATGGTTGTCTAGCATGATCACTATGACCAAGCTGTTGACTAGCATGAACATTATGGTCAAGCTGGCTGAGCAACATGACCATTGTGACTGTGCTAGTTGACCAGCATGATCCTCATGACCAAGCTTATGGACCAACAACATCAACTTGACCAAGCAGGTTGACCAGCATGACCATTAAAAACATGATGGTTGACCTGCATGATCATCATGACCAAGCTTGTTGGCCAGCAATTCTACCTTGACCAAGCTGAACAATCTTCACCACTTATCAACCAGCATCACCAAACGAATGACCAGCTCAGTCTGGTTGGTCATGCTGGCAGCCCAGCTAGTCCAGCAAACTCAGATGAAAACATACACCTCACTGGGCAAGAGCTAACCTGGTCAACCAGTTTAACCAGTTCTCCAACTAGTAGACCACCAGACCACACTCTCCACACTTACCTTCATCTGTCAGTGTTCCTCAGCTTTTCCATTGGTCAGTGCTGCGTCAATCCACAGACACGTGCCTTCTCAAGCGTCCAATGAGGTCTCTCCTTCCTTGTCTTGTGGGTGTGTCCATTCGTGTCAGGTTTGGTATTCGGTTCATTTAAAGCGATTCATGCTGAACAGGCAGCGTGCGTTCCAGAAAAACCCACCACCCACAGATTCGCCTGCTGGGTTGGGTTTGCCTCGCTGGAGGTTTCCACGTTTCAGTTGGCCCGTTGTCCTCGCGTCCCCAGCCAAACACACACACACACTGTAATGCACTTGTTGAAACATCCAGTACAGTCATCATACAGTTTCCCCCGTACGCCACTCCACCTTTAGTCTTTCAATGCACTGGGTGGGAGATCAAGGTCTGGTTTGGGGACAGAGAGAAACAAGACGTTCTCTTTTCACATTCCAAATCGAAACCAACGAAGAAAGGGTCCGCTTTCATCAGTCGGAATATTACAGACAGGAAAAAAAACAAGACAAATCAATGTTTCGAGGACAAGTCTTTAAATTACAAACATCACAATATATTAGTGCTTTTGAGTCTCAAGACATTCGGAGAGAAAAAGACAACACGAGAAAAAGGTCGTAAACCGAGCCGTACGGAAGGTCCGATTGTTCGTCCAACGGTAGAGTCTGTTCGCTCTTGCCTTCCTGAACAGCTCCCTTCTTTTCGTTTTGCTCCCTCGCTTCTTTTTCACACTTTCTCCTCCAAGAGAAAAGCATGATTGTCGTCTAGCGCAAAGTTCTGATTTGTCCGGTTTCTTCAGACTCTTCTTCGGTCCGATTTCTTTGAACTCCTCTCTGGCTCTGCTAGCGGGAGAGAGCCGTAAATCCAGCTCCGGAAAGCTGTGCTTCCATAAGACAAACAAGCACATCTGGACTGAAACCAGCATCATGCTCTGACGTCCAGTCGTCGAGCTGTACCTGTGGCTTTATCGGCCCGATTCCGATAAGCTGGACGCGGACCTGCCATCACGTCATGTTTAAAATACAATAAAAACATTTGGAGAAGATTCTGTGCCAGAACAAATAACTGGTGTCGAGAAAGTCAATGAAAACGTACACAGTTTTAGCTGGTCAGCGTCTGCAGAGAGAGGACGAGAGAGAGAAGGAATGGGTGGAATGGAAAGAGAAAGAGATAAAGAGAAGACAGAGAAAGAGTAAGATGGTTCTCCATGAAGGAGGGAGGTAGGTGAGGTTGTCTTAGGGCCACTTGTGACCTCTACACGCTGGACTCTTCAGGATTGGCGTCCGGCAGCACGTTCCTTTGCTGCAGGGTCCTCCTCAGTTCCTCTTTGAACGGGCTGGAGTAGTCGTTCTCTCTGCCGCTCAAGCCCAACCCTCCTCCTCCTCCTCCTCGTCCTCCGCCTATTCCTCCATTTCCCTCAGGTCGCTCCTCCCCTGCCGCGCTCAGGTTGAGCCGGACGTAGCCATTGGAGGTGGACCCGCGGATGTTGGTGAGGCTCAGCCGGCTGGGGGAGTGCAGGGGCTGGCCTGGGATGGCGCTGGGTGAAGACGAGCTGGCAGTTGGGCACATGGCATGACCTGGTACGATCTTAAGTGAGCCGTCCGAGTAGTAGTAATTGGCGCCTGTCTCCCAGAACCGGTCCTCGTCATTGGCCATCTTGCTGGGCACGAAGGTGGGTGGCTCCTTGGGCAGTGTGATGGGGTACACCAGAGTGCTCTCCAGAGGCTTCATCTCAGCCCCTTTGCCCAGAGCCAGCTTCAGCCTCCTGCGCAGGTAGAGGGCGACTATGAGCAGCAGCAGGCAGGCGGCCCCAAGAGTGATCACTAGAACCCAGAAGAGGCCCATGCTGGCATCTGGAGCTCGGGCTTCCATGAAGACTGGAGCACTGGCCACCACCGCCACCTGGAAGGAGGACATTTGGATTAGCTTGGAGCTCATACTCCATATGTAAACATGGGGAATACAGTGGAGAACGTTGTGGTTCTATAATTCAGACTGTAGTTCATCTGTTTCTCTGCAGACTTTATTCTCCTCCTTTCACCCTGATCTTCAATGATCAGGACCCCACA
>CM067522.1:22825832-22832824 GCA_034509495.1 Acestrorhynchus altus | reverse complement strand
CACACACACACACACACACACACACACACACACACACACACACACACACACACACACACACAGTTCTTCTTAAACTGAACGCAGGAGCACATGAAATGAACTGTGATCAGATTACTTTAATCGAATGACCTGCAAACTCAATTTAGGCCAAAATCAGAAGCATGATCCTTCTTGGGGCGCCGCTGAGAGAGTGTGTGTGTGTGTGTGTGTGTGTGTTTGTGTTCACGTGTGTGTGTGTGTGTGTGTGTGTGTGTGTGTGTGTGTCTGTGTGTGTGTGTTCACGTGTGTGTGTGTGTGTGTGTGTTTGTCTGCTAAAGTGTTTAAGTCTGCAGTGTGTGTGTCGACACCTGGGTTTGAACCCTTCACACTAAAGGAAAACGGCCCACTGGCTTTACAGTCTGTTCAGAAAGTTCTGGAGCACAGATCGAATTTTAATCATCAATAACCAACATTTTATATTTAATAAAATTGAACAGGATATTTTATATGACATTTTAAAATTTTATTGAATAAACAAATGTTTTTAACTGTCAAATGTCCTAATCAATACTGAGTACTGACACCAGATTCTCGAGTACCTGTCAGTACTGAATACTGATCTAAGAGTATCTGTCAGTACTGAATACTGATCTAAGAGTATCTGTCAGTACTGAATACTGATCTAAGAGTATCTGTCAGTACTGAATACTGATCTAAGAGTATCTGTCAGTACTGAATACTGATCTAAAAGTATCTGTCAGTACTGAATACTGATCTAAGAGTATCTAACAGTACTGAATACTGATCTAAGAGTATCTAACAGTACTGAATACTGATCTAAGGGTATCTGTCAGTACTGAATACTGATCTAAGAGTATCTAACAGTACTGAATACTGATCTAAGAGTATCTGTCAGTACTGAATACTGATCTAAAAGTATCTGTCAGTACTGAATACTGATCTAAAGTATGTCAGTACTGAGTACAGTACACTGCTGATACTGAGTACTGAATACTGAGTACCATTTCTTTGAGTATTTCTTCTCAGTACCAGTAAACAGAGGAAAACAAATCTCACACACTCAACATCTGATGACGTCTTCTGTAAATCTCAGCCTGGATTAATCTGCCCTCCAGAACCCTTTAACCCCCTACTTATTACTCTGTATCCAAACACACATCAGATCAGCTGTGTGTGTGTGTGTGTGTGTGTGTGTGTGTGTGTGTGTGTGTGTAGGGGGTTGTGGGATGAAGCAGATTTAAAAAACACCTGCACAGTGTTTCAGTGCTAGAGTTTCAGAACAGCTGTTCAGTCCTTCAGCTTTTCCGACACACACACACACACACACACACACACACACACACACACACACACACACAGTCTCTCAATTACTACCTTTATTTGAATTTTCCACTGATCTGTGTATTCCTCAGTTCTGTTATGTCTATCCCGAAGCCACAGCTACTGCTAACCTCAGTCCCTCCGAGGAAAAAGTGAGAGCTGGAGTGTGACACGGAAGAAACCACGCTCCCAGTTCTTTAAAGCCTGGATTCAAACCTCGGCATTTCAGGGGGTTGCTATTGTGTCTTAAGTGGTTACTATGGTGTGCTAGGTGTTCTCAAGGGTGTAGGTGCTTGCTACAGTATGTCCTGTGGTTGTGGTGCTGGATGACCAGGATACCAGTGTTCAAAACACAATATAAACTGGGTTACGCTGGTTTACCATGATACCAGCAACACAACTTAAGTGGGTTATACTGGTCTAGTGCTGTTTCCTTGCTGGCTGATCAAGATATCAGCAATCAAAACACAACATGAACTGGTTTATGCTGGTCCGGTGCTGGATGACCAGCATATGGTCCACTTATGCTGGACTTTGATGTGGATTTATATATATACACATTTTAAATATTATAAAAATATTTTTATTATATATGTATATAGTTTTTCATAAGTATTACGTATAGTTTTTCTGTATTACAGTGACAGAGCTCTCTCTCTCTCTCTCTCTCTCTCTCTCTCTCTTTATATATATATATATACATAAATAATTATTGATGTATGACAAGAACTGTTTTATACAACATCCCGAATTTTCTGAATGGAAACATATGCATTCCCACGTACCTGCAGAGTGAGTCGGACCCCCTTCACTCCTCCCTGATTAGTGTTTAAAAAGTCCCACTTTAACAGGAAATCACCTCAAATCACCTGCGTTCAGCTCCAAAACTAATTCCACAAGCAGAACCGTTATAAAAGCCCACCCTGCCAAGGAATACATTTGTGCTAATTTTCCGGCCCCCTCACCTGCAGAGAAGTCACACACATTCCCATGAGCACTCACACCGCCGAGAGAATTAAAATGTCCCTTCCATTACGTGTCCAAATCGACGGCGACTGCTCCGTAATGCTGATGATTCATTAGGTGCCGTCGCTCATGTTAATCAGATTCATGATAAGCCCAGGAAGCGTGCTGCTGAGCCGTGTTTTCCGTTTCCATGACCAATGATCCGAGACCTCTGCAGCACTTTCTGCATTGTTTGTTTGTTTGTTTATTAATGTGGAGTTTTTCTGCGGCAGATTTTACTCTCTCGTCCCCAGACACACCGTACGTCTCACTCGTTAAAACAGTTAGGAGTGTCAGAATTCCAAACTTCCAATCAGTCATTATCCAATATTAACATCATCTCCACCTGCAAACCCACCTTCCACTATCCAGAGAAACACACTTTCCTCTATTAATAACACTACACCTCCCGAACCACGTTTACATAACCTGATAATCCCTTAATAATCCGCTCAATCAGAAAAGAACATGTCTGTGTGTACACATCAACCGGAATACAATCATCCCAAAGTGGCCAATCTGAACACAATTTCTATCCAACAGAACCAGATGAGTTATCCTTAAAATAGTCACTAAACAACAACTGAAGAATACAAACAATGTAAACACATATATCTGATTATATTTCCAATCAGAAAGATTAAAGAACAGCAAAAGCAGTCGAGCTGTATCAGAAACACAGTCCGGTAGCCGGTATTAAAGATCAGTAACAGTGTAGTTACTGAAACTGTATCAGAAACACAGTCCGGTAGCCGGTATTAAAGATCAGTAACAGTGTAGTTACTGAAACTGGAACTCTAAACCTGTGACACATCAGTCCTAATCTATCGGAATGAATTCTATCAGATTGGAGAAAAGTGTTCCGTGGAACATTAGGAGGGAAAAGAAAGTCTTTCCGAATCTGCACAACATTCTAATCAGCTCCGTGTTCCTGCCTTCAAAGCACTCGAACGCGGAGACTCTGTAATTACGCCTTTGCAAGTGCAAATAAGAACCCATAAAGGCCTCATTAGATCCACACTGGCTCAATTAGCCGGGATGCTCCCCGGTCTAATCAGACGCTGTTGTTCCCGCCATACAGCGCTCAAGTGTTCTTCTTCATAAGTGTGTCAGAAAAGGTCAGGAAGGGCTCCTCCGTCCATTTCATTAAACAGATTCTCCTGCATCGGTCATCATAATCAACATAGGTCAACATGGACCATCTTGTTCTGCCCACTTCCCATTACAAACGGCCTGGCAGGGACCGCGGAACCCAAGTGGGCACAGTCTTTTCATAACTCGGAACATGAGTCATCCTGCTCTAACAAGAACATTACAGCAACACAGGTGCTCAGCAGGGCACAAGGTGGGGGTTTCTAATTAAGTAGCTAGTGGAAGATCAAGGTCAATGGTTCCATCTAGAACCTATGTAAAACTGCTTCTATGTAGAACCAAAAAGTGTTCCACTATCATTATGGGTCAAAAAGGCCAGCTGCTTTGAGTATGGTTCACGGGTTCTTGGCACTGGTATAAAAGCTTAAATCTTTTCTAAATGGTAGCACCACAAAGGGTTCCACTATGATTGAGTCAAAGAATCCTTTTTGCATCGATATATAGAACCACATTTCCAAGGGTTCTTTGCACTGACGTCAAATCTTGTGTAGATAGTTCTACATAGCATCAAAAACTGTTCAGCTACTATTACAGGTCAAGGAACCCTTTCCAGCAATATAGAGAACCCATTTTTCTGGTTAAAAGGTTCTGTAAAGAAGTGCACCAAAAATGGTTCCACTACCATTAGGAAGAAACTTGTTTCAGCACTACATAGAGCCCTTTTGCTTTGTACTTATAGTTGAAGGGTTTTTTTAATACGAAATTGATAAAAGAACCCCTTTTCTGTATTATATAGAACTTCTTTTGCTCAATATATGTCTATATAGAACTTCAAAAACATGCTCTATAAAGCAACAAAAAGGTTCCACTATTGTTCAGAGTCAGAGAACCCTTTTGAGCAGTACATAGAACCCTTTTTACTTGGAGTATAGTTGAAGGGTTCTTTGCACTGATGCAAAACCTCGATGGTTCTAAATAGCACCAAAAGGGGTTCCATCATCATCATCATCATCAGTAAACACTATATAGAACCCGTTTATGCTCGGAGTGTGGTAATTAGTCTTTGCACTCTTTTGCAGGTGGTTCTACATAGTACCAAAGGGGTTCCAGTATCCTTATGAGTCAAAGAACACAGGACACTTGTTACTTGGACTAAAGTTAAAGGGTTCTTTGCATTGATGTAAAGCCTTTTGTAGATGGTTCTAAATATCACCCAAAGGGTTCCACTATCATTATGAGTCGAAGAACCTTTCACGGCAACCTAGGCTTCATTATGGTGATGCAACAGGTTTGCCGCTCAGCATGTCCCGCAGCCGGCCGCAGCTGCTCCACACGGTTCTATAAAGTGCTGAAAGACGCGGCGCTGTTCTCTGGCACGGTTCCCCGGTCTGGGTCATGTCTGGCTCCATCGGATTCTGTGAGAAAGCCACCGTAGGACGCGCGGAACACTGATTCGGGCTTCTAAAGGCCTCCGTTGTGTCCGTGTGTGTGTGTGTGGTCAATGCTCGAGCTATAAATATCAACCCGGCGGAACAAGTGGCATTTTGGGGGGCTTAAGGAAGAGGGGGCGGGGCTGGGTGTGTGCCGCCTTTGTGAGTGGAAGCACTTCTGCGCCGACTCCTGACCTCCTGAGTGCAGCCAGTTATTCATAAGGTCACGACCTCCATGCTGGAATGACCCTTAGAAGGCAGCAGGAAAAACCCCACATAGCAACCAATCAATGGCAGCCTCTGATTCGCCCAGAAAGCTCCTCATTTGCATGTCGCTGATCAAGCAGTTTCACATTATAAACCCGGCCACTTTATCAGAAACCCCTTTGTAAGGGTATTAGACCCTGCGGTCAGAAACTGACCCCTGATGAACAGAGTGGAAGACAGCTGGTAGTGACCTACAAGGTTCTTCTAATAAAGTGGGTTGAACTGTGGCCTTTTGGTAGATGCTTCTATTTAGGAAAAATGGTTCCAAAATGGGTTCCACTGTCATTATGATTCAAAGAGAACCCTTTACAGCACTTTACAGAACCCGGTTCACCTAAAGTTTGGTAAAACAGTTGTTCATATTATATAACCTTTTATAGATGGTTCTGCACAGCAGCAAATAGGACCTAGAACCTTCTGAAAACGTTTCCATGTTGCACTAAAAACAGGTCAATGATAAACTTTGGTTTTTCTAATATTTTAAGATGGTTCTCTATAGCACTTAATGTTGTGTTCTGTACAGAACAAAAATCATTCTATTATTTTTTTCAGCACTATATAGAACCATTTTGTTCAGTGTGTTCACAGGATCCTTTGAATATTGTGTAGATGGTTCCCTAAAGAACTTTTTAATATATTTAAAAAGTAGAACCAAGTTCAACCAAATTCTCAGCACGATATATAGAACCATTTAGCTTACTGTGTGTTCAAAGGGTCACTGGGTTTTTAAAACATTATGTAAATGGTTCTGTATAGAACATTTTAGAATGGTTCTATGTGCCACCAAAAAGGCTCCCCTATAATTAAAGAACCCTTTTACCATACAGTGTAAAGAGTTCTTTGCCAAGCATGTGTAGACTGTATGTAGGTTCTACCATTGTTGACTTTTTCAGGACTGTAGAACCAGTCTTGCTTTTGCAGTGTTGTTATCCAGAATGCTGTTGGTAGGCGTCACATCTGAACGTGGAACCGAAGGCTGCTATGGGGTGTAGCGCTCGTTAGAGAGCAGTTTGGCGCTGTGATGTGAGCCAACACCAGCTTGGCTCGGAGAACGCCGGAGGCTTTACTCATTACTCCGCTAACTACGCCAATGTGTGAGCGTGTGAATGTGTGTGTGTGTGTGTGTGTGTGTGTGTGTGTGTGTGTGTGTGTGTGTGTGTGTGTGTGTGTGAGAAATACCCAACACCTGGTGCTGCAGTTGGCAAAGCAGCCAACAAGGGCAGTCTCCACACACACTTACACTCATTGAAACACACACACACACACACACACACACACACACACACACACACACACACCGCTAATCACACACATTCTCACTGTTCCCTGGACGCATCCACAGCTAGAACGTGTGAGTGGGAGGTGTTTCCGAGACTCCAGTCTGGATTAAGGAAAAACAAAGTCAGAAAACAAAGAGAAAGGGTTCCACCATGTTTACGTCTTTGTTTTGTGTTCAGACTGTGGTTCTTTAGACATTCTCTGGATGGGTTAAAAGGGTTCCACCCTCATTATACAGAAAGATGCTATAAAATGTTCTATAAACATTCAGTGGACAGCTGTATATTTTTCTTAATGGTTCTATGTTCCAGTACTGTTCATATCCCTTTGTGTAGAGTGTGGCTGAAGGGTTCTTTAAAAATTCTGTAGAGGGTTCTGTGCATTCTAAATTGTAATTATGATGGTCCTATGTAGAACAGAAAAAGGTTCCATTACCCTTAATGCTTAAAGTGAGGTTAAAGCATACTTTGGTTCTGTGCAGAACCTTTTTTTGAATCAAATAAAGGTCTTCTCTGTTGTCTTATTGAACACAGTGTTAAAGTGGGTCTCTTTCGTCCAGCTGCACTACGAGAACCAGCAGCACCACAATGAGGCAACTGC
>CM067522.1:22798332-22813332 GCA_034509495.1 Acestrorhynchus altus | reverse complement strand
TAACCCATAATCCATAACCCATAATCCATAATCCATAATCCACAACCCATAATCCATAATCCACAACCCATAATCCACAACCCATAATCCACAACCCATAATCCACAACCCATAACCCATAATCCATAACCCATAATCCACAACCCATAATCCATAATCCACAACCCATAACCCATAATCCATAACCCATAATCCACAACCCATAATCCACAACCCATAACCCATAATCCATAATCCACAACCCATAATCCATAACCCATAATCCCTGACCCATAACCCATAATCCACAACCCATAACCCATAATCCACAACCCATAATCCATAACCCATAATCCATAATCCCTGACCCATAACCCATAATCCACAACCCATAACCCATAATCCATAATCCATAACCCATAACCCATAATCCCTGACCCATAACCCATAATCCACAACCCATAACCCATAATCCATAACCCATAATCCATAATCCACAACCCATAATCCATAATCCATAATCCACAACCCATAACCCATAACCCATAATCCACAACCCATAATCCACAACCCATAACCCATAATCCATAACCTATAATCCATAACCCATAACCCCTGACCCATAACTCATAATCCATAACCCATAATCAATAACCCATAATCCACAACCCATAACCCATAATCCATAACCCATAACCCCTGACCCATAACCCATAACTCATAATCCATAACCCATAATCAATAATCCATAACCCATAATCCATAACCCATAATCAATAATCCATAACTCATAACCCATAATCAATAATCCATAATCCATAACCCATAATCCATAACCCATAACCCATAATCAATAATCCATAACTCATAATCCATCTCCATCAGCAGATATGCTGAACGGGATGCAGTGCCTCTTGAGGAGGAGCTAAAGTCACTCAAAGTGCATTCGGAGGTGGTCAGAGACGCATACGAGAACATTGTATAGTGAACGCCGAAGTCTCCGATTCCCTGACAGCAAAGCACCACCCAAATCAACCTCGTCACTGCCTCAGGCTATGAATTTTGGCAAGCATTCCGATTGGATCACCCACAGTCTGCCAAATTAATGCCGGGTGAAGCCAAATGGGTGGATCCAGACTTATTTGAATGGATATGTCATGGATTCAGTTTGGACCCTCTGTGTTCTAGGATGCAGACGTTATTCCGTCCCTGACTGATGGATCCAGATACATTCTTATGGACTGAAACGTCAGCTAAACTATTTCAAACATTCTGACTTTAGCAAACTAATCCACAGTGTGAAAATCACTCCACGAGTTTCCATCATTTTTGGGTGTTTATCCCTTTTTTGTTGTTTTTTTTGCACATTTCCAAAGTTTCCCAAAACCAGCTCCTCCTCTTCACTTCACCTTGAATCACTTAATGCGGTGCCTTTAACCAACGTGGAGGCTCTCAGGACCAGTTTTTAAGGATCGTTCTGCAGATCCAGCACGAAATGCTTCAACCTGTCACAGGAAACAATGCTGATAAGCCGAGAGCTCCTCAAACACTCTTCCCTGGAGATTATTCCGAGTGTGGCCCGGGAACGCTGCGTCAAATCGGCTCTAATTCTGCTGAAGTCCTCGCTCTGAATGGGTTTTCCGGATTGGGACGATGAAGCAATTATCTTCTGGGAGGGATACGGCAGTGATGTGTGTGTGTGTGTGTGTGTGTGTGTGTGTGTGTGTGTGTGTGTGTGTGTGTGTGTGTGTGTGTGTGTGTGTGTGGAGTACCGGGCTGATAGCCACTACTATAAATTGCTCCAGTATCAGCCCACTGATAATAGTTACGACTGTGTGTGTGTGTGTGTGTGTGTGTGTGTGTGTGTGTGTGTGTCTTTACGTGTGTGTGAGAGTTAGAGACAGGACAGCTTGGTCACATGTTCACAGTTGTGTGTTGATGTGTGTCTGCACTTCTGGCCCACAGCTGCGCACACACACACACACACACACACACACACACACACACACACACACACACACACACACACACACCAGCACTTCCCCCATCCCTTATCTAAACATCAGGCAGGCTCCATCTCCATCTTCATCCCCCTGCTGATACCAGTCCAGGCTCATCCATACATCTCCTCTCTCTTTTTTATCCCATCTGTCTCTCAGGTTCACCTCTGCTGACCACACACACACACACACACACACACACACACACACACACACACACACAGCTATGACACAGCGGCTTCTCCTACAGTCCCAGTCCACCCCCACTGAACTCCCTCAGATGTGCTGAGCTGATGGAAGACTATTACCCTCATTAGAGAGGTGGGTGGGTGGAGGGGAGATGGGCGGGGTGGGGGTGCAGGAGTGCTGTAAAAAGACGTAAGACAGTAAAAGACAGAACTGAAGTGGACAAGAAATAAATACAGGTACACAATATAGGAGACGTAGAGAGAGAGAAAGAGAGAGAGAGGTAGAAACAGAGACAGGGACAGAGGTATTAATATAGAGAGACAGATAAAAAGACAGAATGAGATGAGAGAGAGACAAAAACAGAGACAGAGTGAGAGATGGACAGAGCGACAGAAATATAGAAACACAGAGAAACAGAAGTGGAGAGACATATAGAAACATAGAGACAGCGGTAGAGAGACATAGACAGAGAGTGAGAGAGACAGAGACAGAGCGAGTGTGGTGCAACTGGAACCACGCCAATGCTGTTAGCAGTCAGAAGGTCAGTGTGAGCTGAGTGAGGAGTGGTGAGGAGCATGAATACCCCACTGATTATCATCATCATCATCACCACCACCATCATCATCATCAGCTCAGCTAAACACTCTCCAATTAACTCTCTCCTCACGTCTCACACACCCAGCCATCAGCACACACAGGTAGGCGGACGCTGGCAACGGGATTAAAGACTCACGGAGACGTGGAGGAACATCTCAGCATTCCTGTAAGAAAAGCTTGTAACTACGAGACTGAAAGAAACGCATAACGTTTCATTACGTGGACACTCTTCTAACTCCTTCAGCTGCTTTAATCCACACCCACTGCTGAAACAGAGCCTGTCTGGTCCCTGTGGAGAAGAACGGCCAATAGAATAGGACTCTCTGGAGCAGATAAAGAAACATGACTCTATTGTCTCCATGTCTAATGGCAGGTGTGGACTAGAGGGTGCAGTGGAACTGTGTGGAGCTCCATACAGAACTTCTGGGATGAGCTGAATGAGGTGGGGTGGTGAACATCCTGACCTCACTCCTCCTGAATCTTGTCACTGAATGCAAACAAATTCTCACAGCAAGCAAGTGAGAATGTTCCTACACACCTTGGCCGAAACCATGAGCGAGAAGGTACCGAGGACCCAGCTAACACTAACCGTAACCCTAACCACCGATTTCAGGAGAACCAGAGTTTGTTCCACTTCCAGGCTCGAAAACGGCTTTCGCACTTGACCAAGCGTGCCGAACTCTCGGAGCAAGCGTTCCCAGCTCCGGAAAACAACTTGTGTGAAAAGTCCCTTAATCCCTACACAGCTTACCTGGAACCTCCAGTGAGCTGGTACTAAGGGCATTTTCCCACTTGTCCTCAGGAGGACCAGAGCTCAGTTCTCTGGACCAGTCCCGGGCTCGAAAACGACTTTCCCGCCAATCCCCTTGTTACGGCGCCAGGGTCCACTTGAATCGAACCCCAGACCACCAAAACAGCAGGGATACTCCCAACTGCTCCCGAGCTCAACAATGGCTTTTACACTTGACCAAATGTTTGGAACTCTCGAGGCAAGCGCTCCTGGGTCGGAAGGAGTAAACACCAGCGTGAAAACATCCTCAAAGTGAAGGTACCACAATAGACCCCCAACGTCAGGCCAACAGAAATAAAGACTAATGAGGAGCTAAACTGGAAAAGTCCAGCAAAATCTGAATACTAAAGCCCACGAATTTACATAAAATGTAAATTTGTCCTTGGCACTGGCCTGTAAACACTACAAACACACACACACAAACAACAAACACACACACACACACACACACACACACACAACAAACACATTAAGATAAATGAAGTGTATTACGGAATAACAGATCGGCAGCAGCGGGTTAGCTACAGGCATCCTAGCACGATCCATCAGCCCGGCGCTAAATAATCCCAGACCAGATGATCAGGGAATACACACTCGCGCACACACACACACACACTTTCACAAACACATTCACACATACACAAACACACACAGAAAACACACAGACACACACTTTTTCAAACACACAAAATTCTGTTATGTAATGCGCAGCATCAGGGCCACCAGGTGATTTATATCCATTCACGGACATTAGACACAGGCGCTCAGACGGTGGGCTTAGTGACACACTAACTGTAGCCTCACACACACACACACACACACACACACACACACACACACACACACACACACACACACACACACAGAGGCCAGACAATGCTAATCACAATGAAAGCTGAGAGAGGAACATCTGTTCTGGTGTGCCGAGACTTTAATTCAATAACTCGCTCATATCACCCGTTCACACACCGTCACACACTCGACGAATTAACCATCAAAGATCAGTCTGACAGGGGACACAAACACAAAGCTTTCACGTGGAGTCCACACGTTTCCAACCCCACCTCACTTCCCTTCATAGGGTGCTTTCACACCTACCTCGTTTGGTCCGAACTTTCCGCTTTGGACCAAAATGACCAACCTAAGTAGGTGGTCTCGGTCCGGATCTGGTTCCATGGTCTGGTTTGTTTTCAGTGGGATAAAATATTTCTGTGGGTGGTTCAGAAGAACCGACATTGTACTGAAATCCCCCCTTTGCCTGCACGTGCATGGAGCAGCAGTACGGGGACAACCGTCCACACTGGTGATTCCTGTGTCTACAGTTCCTGCAGATTAACCCGAAGGGTGTCGGAATCTGGCAAGGAGGCAGAATTTGGCACAACACCAGGAAAGGTAACCTGGCACAATGACAGCATGCTGGCATCAGACCCACACCCCTCTTCAAACCAATCAATGTCTAGTACAGGGAGACATGACCCACGTAGGTGATGATGAAGAACATGATGAAGTACCAACCTAAGTAAGAGGACCAGAGACAAAATAAAAAACAGTGTCTTTATCCATGGAGGCTATAAGCTGAAGCAGTCATGTGACAGTCATGCAGTGCTGAGAGTGCATAGTATCCACACTTGCAGTGGACCGAGTGTGCTTGAAGTGAACCCCATACCACTGGTTTCAGGAGGACCAGAGACTCTCTGGACCAACCTTGACCAACCTTATTGAACTCCACTGGTGTAGTCTCTACACACTTTGCAGGTACTAAGAGCGGTTCCTGAATTGTCCAAATAAATCAGTCTGCACCCAGATCCGTCTCTGGGTTCATTTGAGGGACCAGCTGATCACCGCTGGAGGAGGAGCAGAGACTGGTTCTCTAGACCGCTCCTGACCAAACGGACCAAACTCTTGGAGGTGTGGGAATGCTACCACATAGGACTATTTGAAGCCCCTGGACACAATGTTCTAATCACAGTGGACTTTGTGTCCCCCCTAATGTCCTCTTTCTTAAAAACCACAAATATGATGACCCTGCTATGTAAATGCACTCATTTGAGAAGTGTCTGGATACTTGTGCTCTGTTTGTGTTGTTGGGTAACACAGGAGCACACAAGAACCGGCCAGCAGGAAAGAGAACAACTGCAATGAGCGAAGGAATCGTTTGTACGGCTGGACGCTGCACAGTCAGACTGGAAATGCCAGCTCTTCAGTCTTGGTCATTTAGTGGGTGAAAAGCAGTCTGTAATTCTGTCTTTAATTCCACAGCTCTTTTTTTGAACCATCTGCTACAAAAGGTCCAGCCTTGGCCTGGGAGTCGGTCAGGAAAGCTAAACACCGGCTACTCTGGGACAAACGTGAATGTTCGTTTATCCATCCCTTGTCATTTCAAATTTATCCTGCCAGGGCCGCTGCGAAAGCGTGAGTGAGCGCTTGATGGTGTGGGCTGAGGAAGGATGTGAGTCCATTGTGCTCGGACAATGAGGAGATCAACCCAGCAGGAGCCAAATTTGACTCTCAATGGAGGGCCGAACATCTGGGCTTAAACACGGGGGGAAGAGTTTCAGCCCCCGTGTCCTGCTAACTGTATTTAAAGCAACAGTTTGGCACAAGAAGTCCAATTTACACAACTTTAAATTTGCCCGTATGGTTCCAGACTTACTGTCAGTTATAAAAATACACAGCAGTGCAGACAAAACGCGTCCGACTGCTGTTTAACACCTTAAAACACCTTAAAACACCTTAAAACACCTTAAAACTCAAACAAGTAGCTCTGTGATGTTCCAGCGTCAGACGCTCTTCCGTTCTCCTCAAACCCCCTCTGATACAATAAAGATCTCATAGTGGTTTCTATGATGGAGAGATCTCCACACCCTGCTGCAGCAGAGCAGTTCCACACCATCACACTTCCACCACCATGTTCACAGCTGCTATGAGCTTCTTCTGCTCAAATGCTGTGTTTGGTTTGTGTCAAACATGTCTTCCGTTACTGTGTCCAAATAATTCAGCTTTGGAATCATCTGTCCAAAGCACGTTGTTCAGAAGTCCTGCTCTTTGTCTAGATGTTCCTGAGAACTTTAGTCTTGTCCTAGTGTTTTTTTGACAGTAAGACTTGAAGCTGGTTTTTGGTCTCTTTCTGATGGTAGAAGCTGCACTACTGCATCTTCTTTATGCACCTTGTGGTTCTGCTCTTGGTCTGAACTTGCTCGGATTTCTAATTGTCCTGAGATCTTTTTAAATCAGACTGATCTGCATCTACAACCTTCTGTCTGAAGACCTCAGAGAGCTCTTTGGATCTGACCATGATGATCCCACTCACTTCAACAATCAAGAGCAAACCACACTAATGAGGTTGAAACAGGACAAGCTCCTCCAAAGTCCTGTCTGATTTAGGCCTTTGAAGTATTAATAAATGTGGGTGTGTCCTAAGGTTTCATAAATGATCTCTCAGTGTAGTTACACAAAGGTGTTCATGGGTGTTTTCACACGACTGTAGTGTCAGAAGAGTAAGAGTATAGTGACCTAATTGTTGGTCATTATAAGTCATCACTCGCCTTCGTTAACCTAGAAATGCTTTCGGTCAGTGAAGCGTCGCTTTAATGCTCTGTTCTGTCTCAAATCGAATCTCTTTCTGGGCCGTTTAAGATCATACAATGTCCTCCAGCAGGTTCCTGACCCACTACGGCCAGAGACATCACAGCAGCCGATTGTCCCGGCCAATAAAACTGCAGCAAAACACTGCCAACCTCTGGAGCTCTTCACCACGACACATCTGTGGATGCTCATCAACTGCCTTTCTTCTTTTCAAACCTGGACTCGAAGCCTCTCTTTTGTCCCTGCATTATTCTCTGTCTCCACCTCACAATGTCTGCAGAACCGTCCGGCTTCTTCACCGCGTCGCTTCACTCATTGTCTTCCCACGGTATCAATGACGGCTCATTATGCTCCTATACAATAAAGGTGTTCTTTAGAAAGCAGTTTCACTCACTTTCAAAGGACGGTTCTGCAAACGAGAACCTCCAATTATGAGTCACGAAAAAATGGAATTTACCAAATTTTATATATAATAAACAAAACATGAAACTAAGACGAACATCATACATTTTTTAGGTTTTTAGAACGTCACAAAACCCACCACATTTATACCCAATACACCACCCTGTTCAGTCTACCACAGTTTAGCTCCGCCCATCCCCACTGAAGTGATAGACTGGACCGCCTTTGAAACGAGGCTCAATAGTGGGCAGCCAATCAGAACAGAGCTCAATTTACATACATCATCTTAAACACACACAATACATGTTCTATCTGTCTAGAACATCGGGTTCCACAATATCCACAATATGCTCATAAAAACACTGTATTTGAATGTATTAATATATGAACAATTATCATAATATTTCTCACTCTGTCTACTGATACCCGTTCTTCAAGACTTCTTTAGTAAAGGCAATGGTTCCATACAGAACCACTAGAACTCAAAAACCAAGTGAAAGCTTAACTGGTTGTGTATCAGGTTAAAGGTTTTTTTAATGGTTCTGTGTACAGTAGCACTAAAAACAAGCCAAATAACACTTTCTGGTTCTGTACTCTAGAACCTATTTTGCCGGAGCAACACCAAAGGTTCATCATTTCATCACAGAACCATGGGAACTCAAGGAAGTGCTTTAGTTGTGCTATGCTTGCTTAAATTGTTATATGTCTTCATTCCTATCAGGAAAAACCTCTTGTATGTAAAAGTTCCATTGGGCTAAAGAGCCCTTATTCTGTACAATATAGAACCCATTTGGCTGGACACTCAATAAACAGGGTTCTTTGAGGGTTCTTGAATACAGGTAGTGGTCTGTATGAAACAAGAGGAACCCACTTGGCTTAACTCACCCTACTAGAAGGAACATACATTATTACAACACATTACAGGAGTGTGTGGGTACTTTTTCAATAAAACCTGTGGTTCTGTATAGAACCATGGGAACAGAAGGAAGCATTTCAATGCTAAAGGGTTCTATGTCTGCTTTCCTATGATCGTAAACTCACATAAAACTTGCATATAGAACCTACAAAACAGCATAAAAAAAGAGTTCCAGTATTGTGACAAAGAACCAATCTCAGTACTATATAGAACCCTTGTGCTTACGTTGACTACCGCTCTGGAAGAACCACACATCACATCACACTGCATGAAGGTGTGCTGTTTCACATCTGACCTGCATTTTGAGGGCTGAGAGGGTAAAACTGGTTCTTCGAGGGTTCTTAAGTTAAGGCAATGGTTCTGTATAAAACGCTGGCAACCCAAAGAACAGTCTGAATGTTTAAATGGTTCTATGCCTGCTTCCCTATAATAGAAAATCTCTGGCCTATAGAACCTGCAATATAACCTCAAAAAGAACCTTTATGCTTAAATCAATTAACCCACTGGCTACACACATACATCTGTGCAGCATCAGGACAGACCTGCGAACCTGTCTTCTGGGTACTAAAGGAGTAAAAGTGGTTCTTCTAGGGTTCTTGGGTGAAGTGATTCTGTATGGAACCTTGACAGTCTGAAGATTTAAATTGTTCAATGCCTGATTCCTTATGAGAGAAAACCCTTTGCAAATAGAACCTGCAGCATAGTGTCAAAAAGGGTTCCAATACTGCAACAAAGAACCACTTTTCTGTACTATATGGAACCATTATGCTTATATCATCTACACTGGAAGAAACCCAACATCACATCACGTTATATGAGGGTGTGCAGTTTTTGAACACACCTGCACTTTGAGATCTGAAAACGTAAAAAGGGTTCTTTGAGGGTTCTTGAACAAAGAATTATGGATCTGTATGGAACACTGGCTCCATTGAGGGTTTTATGCCTGATTCTGTGTAACAGAAAACCTCTTGCCTATAGAACCTGCAACACAGGATCAATGAGGGTTCCACTAGTGCAACAAAGAAGCACTTTTCGGTGCTGCGTGGAACCCTTTTTGTGAAGACAGCTTGTGTCTCCATCCTCTTTAAGGCGTTGTGGTTTGCGTAAATTCTGCTGTTCGTCGTGCTTTCGCTGTTCTGTCGTCAGTATTATCACTAATACAGCAGCACAGGATCTCAGTGGAGTCTGTCCATCTCTGCAGCTCTGTCTTTTGTCCCCCATTCGTCTCGCTGGCCGCTGAGTGGCACGGCTGACAGAGTGCAACATGACGGGTTGCAGGGGTTTGGGGTTTTTTTGCACTCTCATGTCCGGCACCAGCGTGAACCGGTGCTCTATATCACTAACAGTGCATTGTCCTTAGTACAATCAGACTTTTGTGTGAGGACACACACCTCCACCCCCCGGAGCTGTGTGTGTGTGTGTGTTGTACCATGTTGTGTGTGGGTGTGCACTCACTCACTCACTCACTCACTCTCTCTCTCTCTTCCATAACCACTCTTTTACAAACTGTCCCAGCCAAGCCCTCAGAAAGCCAGTGTCCAGCAGTGTTCTCGGGTCAGCACTGGTCCTCATAATGACCCGCCTGCAGCTGCCACTTATTTCATTACGGTTGGAAGAAAGCAGGGAAACAAAGTGGTTCTCCTCCCTTAGGATCTCCCATGAGTTCCATTCCCACCACCATCTGCTGACCACCTCCATCGCCGGACCCCGAGGGCTGGGGAAAGCACAAACGAAACCCGATTTCTGAGGACGTACTCCTGCCAGCTTCAGGAAAAGCCAACCGACACATGTGTCGACACTGTAGCAGATCCAAACACACAGAACCCAGGAGCAGAACTCCAGTCGGAACTGGGGATGCAGATGTGGCCGTGTCTTCCAGCTGTGACAGCTCCTGGAAGAGCATTGCAGAGGCTGTGCACAGTCCCCCATTCCAGTGCATTCCCACCAGAACCTGGAATAACTTCTGCACTTTATGGAAAGCATGGAAAAATGGGAAAACAGGGTGAGGCAGAATTCCAACTCAGCCCAAACAGGGCAACAGTTGGAGAGGGAGTTAATGACACTGCTGCCCCGTCTGATCTCAGATCTCAACTGGATCCCGAACCTGCGCTTCCAGAGGTCCAGTTCACCCGCTGACCCTTACTTACCCCGAGCAGAACCGGCGGCTGGGTCCGCAGAGCCCGCAGAACCAGGTCGGAACACACGGTCAGTTCAGGAAACCCGCCCCTAATCCGTCCATCGTATCGAACCGACACCGCTCGTGCGCACCGACTCCAAACCCGCACCGAGCCCGAGACCAGCCGTTCTCTCTCGTTCTCTCTCTCTCTCTCTCTCTCTCTCTCTCTCTCCCCGCCCCCACGCCCACGCCCCACCCCCACCTCAGCTATTGGTCAGCACTGCAGTGGCCCCGCCCCTTGCTCTGAGACGGACCATATGCGTAAACAGCGCTTATCTCACACCTTAAAGCCCCTCCCCCCTACAAACAGACTAGCTCAACCTCAAAAACAGGTGCGCTTACACCTGAAAGCCCCGCCCACACGCAGTACACCTGGCCGGCCCTAAACCCCGCCCTCCTGCGCTGGGATTGGCTAGAAGTATTTTGTATTCACAAATGGCTTTTCTCCCAAACCACAAGCCCCGCCCTCTACGGTAATTGGTCAAGAGGCCACAATCACAAAGATATGTTATTTTAAGAAAAAGCTCCGCCCACTTCTGTTAGAACACTTACAGCCTTTTCTCCAACCCTGAACTATTAACATCATTATTGTTTATTTATAACTGTTTATTTCTTTTTCTTCTTATTATTATCATTAACATTATTATAATTATTGTTATTATTTTATCATCATTATTATTATTATTATTATTATTATATTATTGTTGTTATTATTATTTTATCATACTCATTATTATTGTTATTATTATTATTATTATTGTTGTTGTTGTTATTGTTATTATTATTTTATCATAATCATTATTATTATGATCATTAACATTATTATTATTATTATTATTATTATTATTATTATATTATCATTAACATTATTATTATTATTATTATTATTATTATTATTATTATTATTATCATCATCATTAACATTATTATTATTATTATTATTATATTATCATCATCATTATTATTATTATTATTATTATTATAATTATTATTGTATCATAATCCTTATTATTATGATCATTAACATTATTATTATTATTATTATTATTATCATTAACATTATTATTGTTATTATTATTGTTGTTATTATTATTATTATTATTGTTATCATCATCATTAACATTATTATTATTATTATTATTATTATTTTATCATAATCATTATTATAATCATCATTAACATTATTATTATTAATAATATTATCAATAAACTAAAACTAAAGTGTATTATTTATGTATTAATTGGAGCTACTTCTACTGCTACATTTACTACCAATACCACTGCTGCTGCTACTACTACTACTACTACTACTACTACTATTACCACCAATATTACTACTACTACTACCAATATTACTACTACTACTATTACTACTACTATTACTATTACTATTACTACTACTACTACTACCAATATTACTACTACTACTACCAATATTACTACTACTACTACTACAATGTGCTATTGCTACTGCCACCAATGTTGCTACTACTGTAATGTTACTGCTACTGCTATTGCTACTGCTATTGCTATTGCTATTGCTACTGCTGCTACTGCCAATGTTGCTACTGCTACTGCCAGTATTGCTACTGCTGCTATTACTGCTGCTGTACTATTGCTGTACTGCTACTGCTGCAGTGTTGCCACTGCTGCTGCCAGTGTGCTGCTACTGCTGCTGCAGCTACTGCCAATGTTATGGTACTGCTACCTGTGTGTACTACTACTACCAATGTACTACTACTGTGCATACTATTGCTATTGCTATTGCTGCTATTGCTATTACTATTGCTACTACTACTGCTACTGCCAATGTACTGCTACTACTGTATTACTCACTATACTATTGCTACTGCTATTGCATACTGTACTGTACTATACTGTTACTGTGCTATTACTGCTACTACTACCAATGGCACTACTACTACTGCAATATTACTACTACTGCTACTATTATATCTTCTTAACATTATATTGCTGCTACTGTTACTGTTGCTGTACTACTACTGCTGCCAATGTTGCTCACGCTGCTACTGTTACTGCTGTGCTGCCTGCTACTGCCAGTATTGCTGCCTTGATATTGCTACTGCTGCCTTCCAGTATTGCTGCTGCTGCTGCAGCTGCTGCAATGTGCTGCTGCTACTGCCAATATTGCTACTGCTGCCTTTACAGCTACTGCAATGTGCTACTACTGCTACTACAGCTACTACCAATGTACTGTTACTGCTGCCACCAATATTACTACTACTACTGCAATATTGCTACTACTACACTGTGCTGCTACTGTGCTATTGCACTGCTGCTACCAGTATTGCTGCTACTGCTGCCAATGTGCTATATACTGCTACTGCAACCTGCCGTGTGCTACTACTGCCAGTGTGCTGCTGCTACTTGCAGCTACTGCCAAATATTGCACTGCCTTTCTGCAGCTGCCAATGTGCTGGTACTGCTACTGTGCCACCAATGTTACTACAGCTACTGCCAGTATTACCTGCTACTGCACCAGTGTGCTACTACTGCACTGTTGTAGCTACTTCAATACCACTGCTTCTACTGCTACTACTAGTACTGCTGTCACTATTACTACAGTTACTACTACTATTACTACTGCTGCTGCTGTTACTACTACTTCAACTACCAATACTACTTCTGTTACTGTTACCACTTCCAATATTGTTACTGTCGTTATGTTTAGTACTTATTGAAAAAAACAACACACCTACTATAATAACAATTGCTATTATTATTGTTGTTGTTGGCTTATGGATGCTTTGTTGTTTATATAATACTATTGTTACACTCTTACTCCTTCATTGGGTATATATAACAATAACTACTCATATGACATACCGTATAGAATAAAAGTAAGCACGCAAGATGTCAAGTTATGATTAAAAGATTAGGATGGAGGGCTCAGAAAGAAAAACAGCCTCCCTCCCCCTTCCCATAATCCCTGTGGTGCTGCCTTAAGTGGGCACAAAGGTTGCTGGCAGCCCGAACCCTGTACACAGCAATGGTGATAGCTAATCTGCATTCGTCTTCACACTGTAACTCCGCACCATGAAATATGTATGACTGAAGGAGCAAGCTGTGCCCTAAGAGTGTGTAATAATCACGTCTAATAATCACACGATTACTGTACGTGATGATTAGGGCCTTTTCTCGGAGGCACTCAGACGTAAAAACTCCATTTGTTTGACCACAGGATTACTCACAGTAATCAAGATAAAGCACGCTGCTGAATGGAAGCAGTCAGCACAGCGTCATGAGCTTTGTGTGACTACACATTCAACCGGGGATTGAGGGACAACAGCTTCCTTTACTTTAGACTCTGTCATTCAAACTGTATTAGCAGCAATGTGCGAATGTTTCCTTTAAATTGAGCTGGTTTCAGAAGACAGTACAATTCTATACTTCCTGTCAGGGGTGGAAGGGGGTCCTCCAGTGGTTAGTTTGATGAATTGGAGACGGTGGTGGGGTGTGTGGCGAGAGGTGGGTGTCGTCAGACCAGTGCCACGGCTGCACCCCACTAGCCCACAGTGCATTTTAAGACACACTGTGTCCCCATAAAATACGCTTTGGGTAAATCCATTTGACACCGTATTGTAGGACTCCCATTATGGGACTCATCCTCAGTATGACCAGCTGTGACCCCCTGAGTGGCTCCAACTGAAGCGTTGATATGTGGTCTTACGTGGAGTCTGTGTGCGCAGCTATGTCCACGTCTGGCCGTCTGCTAATGGTGCTGCACTAACAGCCTGAATGTCCACAACTGTGGCGACATGCATGTAGGACAATTTGTTGTTTCTCCCTTGGCTCATAAAGGTCTCCCAGATCCTTCATGTCACTGGTGCGTACATTTGTTCTATCCACTACTACCCAACAGCATTCCATGGTAAAATCCACATGACCGGTATAACCGCCAAAGCCCGATAAGACGCTGCCCAGCTACAGAGGCCTAGAATGCATTGTTGGTCATCTCTCCCGTGGTGGGACAACACCACTGCAAATGGGAACTGCACTCTCTGGGCAATGATTGACCCCGTCAATTCTTCAGCAGCAAGCGATCTCCATCATTTCTGACTTTCTGTGGATGAACACAATCAAATCCTTGCAGCAATGGTCCAACATCTAGTGTAAAGCCTTCCCAGGAGAGTAGGGGCTGTTACTGCAGCAAAAGGGACAAACAGAGCCCCTGATAATACCCTTGAATTCAGAAGAACGTTAGATCAGTGTGCTGTATTAGTAATCTGGTGTAAGCTGCAGAGCCTGGCTGAATTCAAAGGAAAAAGTGCTATCAGGGGAAACGCTGGGTTTGCGATGTTCAGCGCCATACTGCATCCTCCTGTAGCTCGGCTGGAGTGAGGCT
>CM067522.1:22765832-22793332 GCA_034509495.1 Acestrorhynchus altus | reverse complement strand
TCAGTTGGAGTGAATTTTAGCTGTTTTCGGAGCTGAATTCATCACACCGTGTAATTTGAGTGTTTATTATAAATGTCTTTCTTGCCCACAGAAACATCACCTGAGCCAAACTGAGATAAACTGAGCCATTTTGAAACGTGAACATGGCTCTATTTGTGAAGTGAATCTAAGCAGTGATTCGCTGAAGTTTTGCAGAATCACAGCTCATGTCTTTAAAGGTATAATTAGGAATTTTCAGGGCTTTGTGTTCCTCTTTCTTCTGAATAAGGAAATTGAGATCAAAATCAACTCCCGGGTGAATAATGGCAGGACTGAAATGGGCTGTGGACCAACAAAATGTTCCCCTTCAGCAGCCTCTCTGAGTCTTCACTTCACCTTACTAAGTGACAAGCCATGCAGAGCATTAGGCCAGATTCATTCCTCTGAAAGTATGTTTCTCCAAAGCAGAAGGAAAATGCTGTTTACTGGAGCGTTTTTATTTCCCACCAGTTCGGGCTCAGGTCCTACTTCAGCAAGGTTGTATTAGTCATGTGGAACAGGATCGGAGCAGAATGTAGCACAGGAGCAGGACAAATGTGGAAAGTAGGCCAGGACAGAGAGGTAGGGTGCAGACTCATTATGATGAGGTCGAGGGTCAGATCCCACGAGCCACAGTTACAGGTGTAATACTTAGGCAGGGCTGCTCCAGTTTCAATCCGAAACACACGGCGCGGAGGGCACGAGCAAAGGTAAATAATGACACTGTTCGTCAGTCCTGACTGTGCAGGCAAGCTCCTCGTTTACAGTAGAGCAACGTCTCCGCTCTTCCCCTCGTCAGGAGGCATGGAGCTTGGTAATAAAGCTAAAGGTCACGGGTTTGATCCCACCTCATATCATCCTGCTGCAGCCAACGTGCCCTAGAGCAAGGTACTCAAACCCCTGGGTGCTCCAGAGGGACCAGTCCTCCGACTGGCATCTGTAGGTCACCTTGTATGAAAGTGGTTGTTAAAATGAGAATCTGAGGATACATCCTACGTCATGTGGAGGTTCTCCACAACAATGGGTTTCATTTAGAAGAATGACTCTGTAAAGAACCATCAGGTAAACCATCAAAATCAAGGTTTCTTAAGAGTGTATCTGTTTGGTGGGTGTGAAGTGATTGCTATGGTATCACAGGTGGCTGCTGTAGTTTTGCTTAGTGGTTGCTATGGTGCTACTCTCAAAATGTGCTTCCTCTGTGGAGTGAATATATGTATTTATGGTCAGTTCTGCTGGAGTGGTTGCATATGATATTTTAGGTGGTTGATTTGATGTAGCAAGGTTGATGCTATTGTGTTGCTGGGTGGTTGCTATGATATCTTTGGTGGTTGCTATGATGTTGCTAGGTGGTTGCAATGATATCTTAGGTGGCTGCTGTGGTTTTGCTAAATGGTTGTTAGGTGGTTACTATGGTGCTACTCTCAAAATGCGGTTCCTCTGTGGAGTGAATATAAGTATTTATGGTCAGTTCTGCTGGAGTGGTTGCTATGATATCTTAGGTGGTTGCTGTGGTTTTGCTAAATGGTTGTTAAGTGGTTGCTATGGTGGTGTGAAGTGGACATATCATAATACAATGCATGTATATTGTAGTGCAGCTTTTTTTGGCTCTGCATCAGCTTGAATAAACCCTGATATGAATCTGAAGTCCTTCCGCAGACTCCCTTTTTTTATTCCATCTGGCCTTCCTCCCTTCGTTCTTGCTGTGATTATTGTGTTTCTGCCGGAGCTGCTGACCTTCTGGAGCGACGTGAATAGCCCAGACGCATCTGTCGTCTCTCTCTGTTTACCTGTGCTTGAGGTAGCGAGGCTGCAGCAGACTTGCCAGGTTGAGTCTCTGTGCAGGGAGACGGAGCCTGCGTGATTTCTTCATCGTGACAGGCCGGGAATTGGCTCCTGCGACAGCGCAGCAGGGGGACGGAGCAGAGTTTCACTGCAAGCGCTGCTTCCAGCTAATGTTGTGCAATTAGAGGAAAGACAACAACAAATGAAAACAAAGCAAACGTGAGCATATATTTATAAAAGGCGACAGTGCTCAGTTGGGCAGGCATTGGAGCGGTGGAAAGACGAGCTGAGGTGCTCACCTTTGCATCGCTGTGTTTGTAATGGACTTGTTAAATGGACAGAATGTGTCTCATCTGCTGAATTGTGAGTCAAACGAAATCAAATTTTAGAGAAATTCAGAATAGGAAAGAGAACCGTAACTCCTTGATGAGCCGAAGCGCAGCAGTGCAGAAACTCCCTCTTGGGACCTTGGGAGCAACCAGGCTCACAAGGGGGGACCCCTCCTCCTCTAGGCAAACTACTCATACATTATTGATAAGGCGACAGTGGACCGCCACATGTCTGCTTTAATGTACCCTGAAGTGACCCTGAAGATGACCGGCTGCCATTCTGCCGACTCCAAGACAAAACCTAATGTTTGCCAGTCACATGTGAAGCATTTTGAATTTCAATCTGATTTGTCCGAAAAGTGTTATATAAAAAGTGCTGCTGTTGTACGAGAGTTAAATGAAAGTTGGGGTAAATTGAGTTATCTTTGCACAACCCCCACAGCAGGAATGGATGGACTCCTGGCACCGTAAAGAAGCTTTGAAAGCAGAGCTGGGAGACGTTGGTGCTCCTTTGAGTCATCCCTATTGAAGTAAACAAGGAGAGTTTGGCACAGCGTGTGAGGCCTGATTAAGTGTTGCATATTCACAAAAAGGCTTCGTTTCACTGCCTAGATCACACCCCAGGAGCTTCCGCAAGAACACACAGATCGAGGAGGAGAACCGCGAGAGGGAGTGAAGTGAACCATTACGCCTGACCTATTGTGCCATTCTGGAAGCCGGGCAATTTCACAAGATATTATGACGATTCCGGACAGCTGTGTGAATTTGTTCCGCTCACCTCTTGCCAAACACTTGATGAATTCATTGAATGTCTGAAAGGGGTCAGATATGAAAGGATTTGCCTGGGCTTTTCTGGCAGGTTACCATGTGTTCCGGCACCACTGGGGGAGAAAGAAGGCTTGATTTCTTGCTTCACGTGAACAGCGGCCCAACATCTGAAGACTGATGTGTAAAAAGTCCTCTGGCACCGTGTTCGCCCCACTATGCTGTATAAAATAGATGAAATCTAGGAAGCTGTCCAAATAGGGCTCCAAATTGGCACTTGTTCACCACTCCTCCACATCACATCAGCTAAATCGTGGCCACTGAAGCTGAGACCGACACGGCAGACAATTCAAACTTAGGAATGGTGCCAACTTCCCTGAAGGCAGGAGAGACAGGAGATTTGTCCAGATAGAAAAGTGAGAGCTGGAATAACCCTGACAATGTTGCCACTGATAGTCAACTTTGAGGAGACTGGGGAAATATCTGGACAGGTAGACGAGATTAGCTCTTTTCAATCCCAAAGGCTCAGCTCTTGTTGTGTCCAACTGTATTAAACGGTGATAAGAGTACAGCAGGAGTGGAAAGTCGGAAAAAACACCCGCAGTTACACTTGCAGTTCAGCGAGTGCACCAAAGAACTTCATTATATCCTGGCATCACTTAGTGGGAATATTTTTTAAAGCCCCTCCCCCAGAATGTGATCTGAGAGAGAACGACCCCCCACGACTGGGTTGATGTAAGTAAAAAATGGGTAATTAAAGGAACACAAATGCCAAGGACCTCTGACCACCCTCATGGACTGAGTTTGGGGCTGTTCCCTGTCAGGTGACACCCATGTCCCTCCCTATACTTCACACCGATTGGTTTGTGGAGGGTTACAGTTGACGTTGGTGAGTTGTCAATTTGTCAATTTGTCAATTTTCCTTTCAAAGTGTTGTGCCAAACTCTGTGTCCCTGCCAGAAACGGACTCCCTTCTTCTGAGTTGGTTTCTTTGATTATTTAATGGGTGATGACAGTCTGCTTCAACATCCCGTAATTGGTCACAAACTGGACCACAGTTCAATTAATCCAAACCAAGACCTCCTCTTTTGACCCATGTTTTGGTCCAGACAATAATTTGTGGCACCTTTCACACCTGCTGTTTTGGGTTGGACCAACCTGAAAGGTCAGAAGATTTGGACCAAACAAGGGAGTCATGAAAGCACCCTCAGGCATCGATTGTAAATCTGGAGTAAGTGACCAAATGTATGAAGGAAACTGCCCCCTGAGAACCTCTACACCTACACCGAAAGCCTGGTTGTTGATATTTACCTCTAAAATGTCTAAAATGGTCCTTTCCACAAGACCTGAATGTGATTTGCTCATGATGTGCCAGGAGGATTGATGGCGGGCTGCTTTCACCTTCAGGATGGCATCCTGCAGCAGCAGCCTGGCAGCCCTAAATCAAACCCAGCTACGTCTCACATCAAGCCTCAAGACTCCAAACCCTGGGGAGCCAGAACCTTTTTCAGCCTCAGGTGTAAAAAAGGGGGTCTGTCAGAAGTATAAAAGTCAGTTGGTGCTGATTAGCGTTACTGAAATTCCTTCATGCTGTAGAGATTGATGGAGGCGCAGTGTGTACAGGTTAAATATGTAAAAAGTGTAGGTCCTACTACTGGACTTTAGACACACAAAGCCAGTAGAGACAGTTACTCCAAACTCTTACTACCAGAGAAGAACCACACTGGCTTTGTAAGAGAGATGTGAAGAACCTTTGGATTGGTAAAGAACCTTTGCATGAAGTGATACAGGTTGCTATACTATCCCAGGGGTTGCTAGATGGCTGCTTTAAGGTTGCTTAATGGTTGCATAGTGGTTTCTCTGATATCCCAGGTGGTTCCTAGCCTACATTCTCACTTGGGGGTCTTTTCCATCTGGGCTTCCCAAATGTGCCCCGTCTTGGCACAGCCCACATTCATCTCAAATGGGTCTAATCTATGACACAATGTGGATTTGACAACTCAGGAGGGGCCAAATTTAAGCCCACCTGGTCCCATCACTGACCCTGATGGGCATCCTGATGTGAGTCCAGCATGGAACTTGAGGACAAAACTTGTTCCCAGTTGGGCAAGAGGGTCCCCACATAGACTTATTACCTTGAAATATGTTGCTTATGTATCCACTGTGGTTGTTAAACTGTTGCTAGGCAGTTGCTATGGTATTCTAAATGGTTGCTAAGGTGTTTCCAATTTTGGTGTTGATAATTATGCAAAAAATCATAAGATGGATTGCTTCTAAAAGCATACCATAAGAAACCACTATGTTTTACATTTGGTTCTAGTTCAGGTTCTAGTTCATAGATTTGAAGGCAATTCTGTGGGACCATAAAGGGGTTGTTAAATTTCTGCTGAACTGTTTGTCACATCGGACCATCGAACTGATAAACTGTGGAAATTTGACGATTGTGAGACAGAGCGTATATGGTACGGTGTACGGGATACGGTGGTACTCAGGGTTTACATTCAAAAAGTCAAACTTTTGATTAGCAGAGACAGATTCAGCTCTTGGTCAGCATTTAAGTTTAAAGTCCAGACTGGGTTTTTAGGCCGATTGACACATGATGATGAATTGAGCCCAAACCAGCTCCACTGAGTCCGATCCGACACTGACTGAGTAGACCGTGCAGGAGGCCTGGGACACAGAGTCCTGTCACCAGCATGCTCAGCACTGGGGACCAGGTCAGTGGGTTTGTGGGAGAAAAAAAAACCCGAGTGTTTATCTCTCCTTTTTTCCATCCCGCCCTTTCCCATTAACCCAGCGAGACATCTTGATGAATGGCCCCGCAGCATTTCACAGGTGTTCGATTTACTCTCTGTTTTCTGTTTTTTATCTCCTCTTCTCTTTCTCTTGTCATTTCTTATCACTTCATCGCTCATCCAAATATCAAAGTCACCACACGAATGATTAATCAGCTCGTAGGAGACCGTAATTAACGTCCGTTCACGAGTCACGAGCTCTGTCAAACTGTCGCCAGGCCAACTTAAACCGACGCAGCGAGTTAAACCGGCGATGATTCGTTTAGTAGAACATTCTCTTATTTTAACGTCCATCGGTCTGAGTTGAGCTGAACTGATTGGATGTAGTGTGAGATGTTTTGTCTGTGGCTTCTCCCCCTCAACTTGTTTCCTGTTTATTCCCATCTCTAGGTTAGAGCGCCCCCCATCATGCACCAGTTTGGTGCCGTTGGTCATCCAGGGGCATCCACACTCAGCAGAATTTGACAGGGCCCAGACGTTTCAAGACCTGGTCTGATTACGGGGGCAATGGCAAAGACCTTAACTGGAAATTATTACCCTTCAAATTGTACATCTTGGATCAGAATAAAATGTGTCTGCATGCTCCTCCTCCCCACTTTTTGAGCCGTAACAGATGGACTCAAGGTAGCGAGTTTGAGAGGATGATTTTTTTTATCGACACATGGTCAAATTCATACAAATTCAACTCTGTTACATCTCAAACAAAGACAAATCTGAGCAGCCTATGATATCCTGAAGCAGTATCTGCTGTGTGTGACTGTCTCTGATAAGTACCTTTCTAATTTTTTGGTGAATGAAACATCGTCCACTTACAAAAATCATCCCGCAAAAGAAGCCTAGAGCTCTGAAGGTTATTACTCCAGTCCTTCTGTCCATACAGGACAGGTGTGAGAAAGACGCAGATTGAGTTAACTTATTTCAAGTTGTTTAGAATTGTTTACAGATGATTCAGTCCATGTATCAGAAGTATGTTTTAAAGGGCCGCATTAGCTGTGTCAGGACGACCTGTCTTCTGGAACGCCGGCCTGTCACAATCGCGCCACTGTCGCATCTCACCACCGTGAGCTCTCAGCCAAATGGGCTGAAGTGATTGAGAAATGGGCGATATTTCCCACTTCTGGCAGAAAGCACACAGAGCTCATTTCAGAGCGAGAGGCATTAAAGTCGTCAGAGACTCGGTGAGTTGCAGCCTTCTCTTTCGACTCGAGCAGGAAATTACAGGCCTGCTGTACACGGTTTCATCAGAGTGGCACATTCATTACAGGGTGACGGCAGCTTAAAGCGTTTTTAACTTTACAGCCGAGCTCCGGCATTTGAATAAAGGTGTAAACACACATCTGGGCAGCTGGAGCAGAGCCAGCCACTGAAAATGTGATTTCTTTTTTGTTTTTTTGTGTTTTTTTCTGGCAGCCGGAGTCTGCATTGAGCGCGGGGGTTTTAGAATTCATGCGTTTTAATTACGAATTGATCAATGCTGCTGAATTCTGTCTAATGAAGCTTAATTAGAATTGAATATGGAGTGAGTGCAGCTACTCAATACTGCACACCGGGACGATCAATCATTTAGAGACAAACACTGGCTGCCATCCGTCCGGCGTTCTATAAATCCGAGCTCGCGGGAGCGATCATACGCGGGCTTAAAAATAAAGATTTTAAATGGATCTCTGGCCATCGAAGAACCACTTTCAGTGATGGGAAGTTAGGACGTCTCTGAGTTTGCGTAACGTCTTTAAACACCTGGACATTTGATCTTCATGGTAACTATATTGAGAGATTGAGGTGATGGAACAATGAACTCTAAAGGGAAATATCAGGACATCTGTCTGTGAGCCGAATCTCAAGAGAATGTGGGTCGTGCACCAAGACAACGACCCTAAGCACACAAGTTAATGGTTTGGAATGACGTAGTCAAAGTCCTGACTTTAGTCCAACAGAAACGTTGTGGAAGAACCTGAAGCAGCAGTTTATGAGAGAAATCCCAACAGCATAGCAGGACTAATCGACAGTTATTAAAAACATTACTGAAAGCAAAGGTTCACATACTTTTGCCCTCACAGATATGTAATATTCCTCAATGAATATTATTCCGTGGATCATATCCCTCAATAAATAAATGAGACAGTGTAATATTTTTGTCTGACTTGTGTGATTTGGTTCATTTCTGAGTCAGAACTTTTCAGCAACTCTTTGAACTTCATTGTAATGGAATGCACATGAAGTTCTCTGATGTGGAGCAGAGACCTAAGAGCACGTACTACGTGCTCATTAAAGTGAGCATACAGCCATAGCCAGGCTGGCCAGAGGGAAAGAGATAGTGGGTTCCCCTGGGTATCTCCACCCTGCTGTCTTCAGCACTTTCCATTGTAGAGTGGATCAGCAGGGGGGGATTCACCACAGAACCTTCCAACCACACATGTGCTTCTTCCTCCATTTACATCTCACACCACTTCAGCCGAACTGCAGAGAATGCTCTGGAAATGTGCTGAACTGCTGGATCTGAGGCTGCTTTCACGTGTAAATTGGACGGTAGTTCTCTCAGAGGAGGAGTTCAATCAGAATCACGTTTTCACTGCATGAGCAGCTGACACTGATTAGATGTTACGTAAGATGATCAGTCAAGTTGTGGCTCCTCCCCCTCAATTGGTTTACTTTTTATTCACAACTGCAGGTAAGGGCACCCCCTACCCAAAGACCTCACCAGTCTGGGAGGCTTCTTACAATGTGGCCCTGGGCCCTTTCTGGGATTTGAACGTATGTCCTTTGGTGAACAGCAGTTAGATCGTAGGGCCACCCTAGAGCTGTGAAATGACACTTCATACTTTCCCTTCTTTCTCAAACACAGAAAAGAACTTGGTTTCACAGCTCGAGGGTGGAGCAACTGCCTAACTACCTGCTTGTCAAGACATAAGGTGGTCTTAAGTTCAAATCCCATCAACACCACAGCTCTCCAATGTCAGTGGGTGCTCTGGACAGCAGATGGTGATGAGCGTTAAACAAATCGAGGGGGAGGAGCCACAGACTAAATATTTTAAATTATAGTTCATATATTTAATGGATTTCAGCTGCAGCTCATTTAAGCTCAATCCAATACGACACGCATTCGATGTCGACGAGACAAATTCAAACAATCTTTTCTCATCATCGTGGGGTTTTGTGTGTAGAATTCAGAGGGACAAATAAATTTGATCCATTTTGAGGCTGTAACATAATAAAATGTGTAAAAAGTGAAGCTGCGAGTACCTTCCGTAATTGCACGACTGCATGAAAGCAAGTTTTATGTCCTCTGTTTTTATAAAGTATGGGTTCTCTTTTGAGGAAACACTGCACACACAACAACAACAGCTCCTCATCAAATCCACATCATAATTAAACATCTTATCATCTACTTTTTAAGCCTCCAGAATGTCCTCTTTCTCTGCTGGTTTAAATGGGCTGCAATTGAGAAATAATAAAAAATAATTACAGCAGGCTTTTGTTATTGCTGGCAGAACCTGCACATTTATAGGGTTAAAAGAGCAGCATAATTTTAGAATGAATAGAAGACACACAATGCGCTGGCAAGGATGATTACTGAAATGACGGATGGGGCGAAGGTTGGCTGCAGGTAGCAGCATCAAAATTCACAATTCACTGAACGAATGCAGCTCGATGAACAAGATGTAACAGTGCTTCACCAGAATTTTCATTCCCAGAAACGTAAACCTGTAGATTCACAGTATTGTTCTGAAGAATCCACTAATGGAGATGCTGCCAACATGCTCATTAAGGAGTTCACTAATGGTGCTGATTAGTGCTGTGGGAGGTGTTTTCAGATGTGCTGTATTCCCGTGTCAATGTCATGATTCTGGAAAACGCTCAAAGACGTCTGACTGCAGCACAAACACAGCCCTTCCTTCCGGCACCCTCTGCATGAGCATGATCATCCTCTGTGCTTTGGGCCTTGAAGACGAGATCTTGAGTCGGCAGCAGTGTGTGGACGAGCGTCGTCCTGTTGGAACAGAGCACCGGAGTGTGTGTCCAGAAAAGGTAGAACCACTTCTGGATATATGACAACAAGCCATTGATCTTGGTGCTGACCACGGTGCCTCCACACACTGATTCGTTTGTCGTCTCCGCAGAGACAAAAGCTGGACTGAAGATGACCCACTGCCAATCTGAGTGACTCCATGTCTGGTACGACACCATGGTTGGTTGATTCCTTTTGGGTGCAGCTATTTTTTTGACAACACATTTGTCCTATGAATGTATTTTTATAAAATGTGTTTTAAAATAGTTATGAGACATTACAGCTCCCAAAAACATCCCTCAGAACGGTTGGAGCTGCCCTGCCAATCAGGAAGGACCTTTCAGAAGTGTTAGAGAAGATGATGAATAGTGGGGACTTCGGCTCAGTATGAGGAGAACAAAGATTATGACAACAGGAGAGACAGCTAACTTCACCCTCGACGCTGAAAACACTAGAACTGAAGGAAAGCCTTTGGCTGCTTGGATGAATTATTAACAACAAAGGACCCAGCCGTCACCGTCGGAGCAAGGAGCGTGAAAAGGTCTTGAAATGTAATTATTTGCCACCACAAACAAAGATCAGAACAGCTCAGACGTGGGTCTTCTCTGGGATTCTTTATGAATATGAAAGCCAGCTGGTCAAAAAGCAGAAGAGCAATTTTTGAGGCCTTTAAATATTGTTATCAGCAAAGAAAACAAACACATGGATCCTTCAACACATCAAAACTCACCTTCTCAGACTTATCTGCATCTACAACCTTCTATCTGAAGACCTCAGAGAGCTCTTTGGATTTGGCCATGATGATCCCACTCTTCAACAATCAAGAGCAAACCACTCTAATGTCTGAGGTTTAATAAGACAGTCTCATCTAAAGTCCTCTCTAAGGATGGTCTGATTATTAGCAGCTGATTCTAATTTTACTCAATATTTACTCAGATATATGGTTTATACATATTTCACAATAAAAGTCCTGAGAAGAGATAATACTGATACAGAAATAACAAAACTGATAATACAATCTCAGATTTGCTGTCAAGTATTTGGTTTTCAAGAACGTATTATTACAAATATTATATAATATTTTCAGCTCAGGAACCGCTATGGATTATCAATTTCCAACAGTTCTAACAAACAAAACAAACAAAAACAACAAAACAACAACAAAAGAATGTGTCATTTCTACATCAAAACACGGTCAGATTTATAAAACAAATTTAACGTATTTAAATATTTAATATTTTACAGCTCAAATAAAGGAATTTTTGAGGAGCCTAGAAATGTATAATGTGCTTTATAAGTAATTATTGTTATATTATTATTATTATTATTATTATTATCATTATTATTATTATTATTATCATTATTATTATTATTATTATCATTATTATTATCATTATTATTATTATTATTATTATTATTATTATCATTATTATTATTATTATTATTATTTATTATTATTACTAATATTATTATTATTACTATTATTAATATTATTATTATTATCATTATTAACATTATTATTATTATTATTATTATTACTATTCTCCTTAATGTATCATTATTATTATACATTATTATTATTGTATTATCATTGTATATCTTATTATTATTATTAATATTATAAATCATTATTATATTGTAATAGTCTTAATGTGACTTTCATTTTATCATTGAACTCCCTCAACCTCTGATTGACTTTGTATGTTGTTTCTACCATTTGTACGCTATTAGAAAAGCGACATTAATGCGACACAAATAAAGCTCTTTCTAGCGACAAATCTACGTTTTTCCTTTTATGTGGTGCATATGGGGTCAGAGGATAATTGTGAACATTTGTTGTAAACAATCACCGGCACTGATGTCGCGATGATCGTCCATCTGTTCAATCCGACGAGCGTTTTCGCTTTTAAAGGAGGTGAAAAATGACCAAGGTGTTGTTCAGCCTGTTCGGTGGATCTCCGTCAAACGGTGTGAGAACTCTAAGGCTGGATATTTCACTCATTCGTATTCAACACGGAGCTCCACAGACCTACTAAGGACCGGAGCGGTGTGGGTAGTATTAATAAAGATGTGAGTTTTTGGAGAATGTGGAGTTGGATGGGGATTTTTATTAACATATTGAAGTTCATATTTAACCAGAGGGGCCAAACACACCCAGGTCAGAACCTTTGATGTAAAATTCAGTGTGTGGCAGTCTCGCCTTCATGTTCGAGATGAGTCAGAAACGCTGTTGGCTTCTTCGCTGAGACCTCAGGAATGTTTGTGGTAGTGTGTACTAACATTTTGGCTCAATTGGAAAAAACAGAAAGTAAAATAGCGAGAACAGAAACTCTGAGTTGCAGCCTGATTAATTTAAAAGAAAAACAAAAGCACTCAGATTAGATTCTCTGTGAGGTGTGATGTTTGATGTTTTGAGAAAAATAAATGCATTCGTGTTTGTTAAGATAAAAGCAAAGCTTTTCCAAATTAGCACCAGTACACCTCAGGATAGGCTTAATTTAATCAGCTGTTCCCGTAAAGGCAGCCTCTGCTTTAATGAAATCCAGCAGCCTGCTTTGTTGCCGAACATGCCACACAGACCTGTTTGTCATGAAGAGAGGAAAATGTGAAAGACATTTCATGGAGGCACGAGTGAGGACACTGTTGTCCAGGGCTGAGCCACTCCACAAATGTTCCTCTGGCACAACTGATCTGCTGCAAACTACTGAGATCATCGATGCAATGGTGTCATTACCGAGCACTGGAGCCACTCAGAAAGACTGGTAAACTAAATCTTCAGTCAACTTGCAATGTCACGTGAGACTGACAACTAATCTGTGTGTGGAGGCACCGTGGTCAGTACCAAGATCAACATGTTGTTGTCACAGTTCACACGTCCAGAAGGATTGGTGTGATGGTGTGGGTGCAGTTTCATATACGATGCCAAGTCACCTTACGGTCTTCGTACGAACTTGCTTTAACAGGAAACAGCGTTCGTTAATGAGTTCTGCAACCAGTGGATTCTACCTTTTTCTGAACACACACTCAGTGCTCTATTCCAACGGGGCGGCGTGCGTCAAACATACCGTCTCAAGATCTCGTCTTGAAGACACAGATACTACGCCGTGGTCTCTCATCTCCGGATCCATCTAGCAATATCATGTTTCCTTGAAGTCCCTGCAAAGATATTAAAATAAGTCACACACATACACACTCCCACACCCAGTGGCAGCACGGGCAGGGCCCAGCAATGCCCAGCTTTTGGTGTAATACCAGTGTGTAGCCGTTTTGTTGCATCGTATATGCTGTTGGGTGTAGATAATGCTGCAACCAAGCATACACACACACACACACACACACACACACACACACACACACACACACACACACACAAACTCACCCACATGCTTTAGAGCAAATGACTCATGGTATAAACCCAGCAGGCTATGGCTCCCACCAAACCCCCATGGGTATGGCAGCCATACTGAATGCCTACCAGCAGAACCCCCAGAACCAAATAAGAAATCGTCATAAATGTTTTAAAAAACCAATAAACAACATGAGGCCAAATGTTATGTAGAGTTCTCTGGAGAAAGACACGATATCAGTTTCTTCCATCTGTTGAAGAATATTGAATGAAATTTAAAACTATATGAGAATGTTTTGACATCAAATAATAATTAAAGCAGTTGTTTAAAATATATTAGTATTTATTAAACATGAAAAATAAGACAAATAATACTTTTAAAATGTTAAATATTTTAGTAACATTTGTTTAAATTGAATAAATACTTTTTTATTAATCATAATTCTTAGAACGTTCAGAGTTTGATGTATTTTATTCAGCAAAAAGCAATTTTAGCAGACACACCCAATACTGTTATTTCCAGGTCCTAGACTCCTCAAATTGCTCTTCATTTGCCATGTACTTCAATATTGTATAGATATGTTTCTTTTGCTGAAAGCCACTATTTTATGAGTCAAACAGCCTGAATGTCCTTTATTATTTTTGTTATTAATGCTTAATATAATCACTATTATCCCTTCTAGAAGGGACTTTTATTCTGAGAAATTTGTGAAATGTAAACAATCCTGTTGTTGCCCCTCTCTCTGATCAGTCAGAGTGTGTGCAGGTTGATCATCAGCCCGCCCTCTCTCGTTGGTCAGAATCTGTATGCAGGTTGAGCATCAGCCCGCCCTCTCTCTGATCAATCCAGAGTCCCATGCAGGTGATCATGGCCAGCCCCCTCTCTCTCATCAGTCCAAGTCTGTATGCAGGTTGATGTCAGCCCGCCCCTCTCACAGATCAGAGTCTGCATGCAGATTGATCATGTTGCCTCTCTGATCAGTCCAGAGTCTCGCACAGGTTGATCATCAGCCCGCCCCCTCAGTCTATGAATGAGGTTGAGGTTAACTGCTCCAAACAGCTCTGCTGTGTCTGATCCAGGTGGAGATGGTCATAATGTTCTTGTTGATCAGTGTGTTTATATGTTTATTTTATTCTAATATATTCTAATAAGGTTTGTTGCTCTTTAATAAACACATTAATTCACTTGATCCTTTGAGCTACAGTTGTTATTCCTCCTGGTGACGACGGTTCATTAATTTTCGGGTTTTGTGTTCGTTGGAGGGGTTCAGGTATTACCTCGCGGCTGGAATTTGCAACACAACAGCACAATCGCAGTCTGTGCCAGAATAACATCTGCTGGTGTCTGAATGGCGTTCCAGCGCTCACGGTGAAAAGCAAAAGCAGGTGATTTATCGAAACAAGCGCCGCGTTTATCTTACATACGCCTCGAGTCGGCACAACGTTCCCTCTATTCATTTCAGCACCGTTTCAGATGATAAACATGTTTTTCTTCTTTAACTCTGCTTTATAAAGCGTCACTTTATCACCGAGCTTTAAGGATCGACTACCAGCGCAGTGAATCTCAGATGCTGAATCAGAGCCGTTTCTGGAATTGAACTCTAATTGCATTTTGGCGTGTGTCGCTCATACAGTCAGAGGAGAACATGAAATCAAACAATCACTTGAAGTAAACCTGCTACTTACCCAGGCTTGATTGGGGTCCAACTGAGGGTGTGTGTGTGTGTGTGTGTGTGTGTGTGTGTGTGTGTGTGTGTGTGTGTTTGGGTATTATTATGGATTTCTTTAATTTCAAATATTAAAACTCATTTTTCCCACACGCGTGTAGAGGCAACATCTACGATGGTTAAAATACAACTAGAAAATTTCTACGGCTTTTATGAGCTGATTTTTTCGTTCGTGATCGTTGTTCTTAAATTGGTTGCTATGGTGCTGATAAGTAGTTACCGTAGTATCCCATGTGTGATATAAAGTTATGGCGCTTGCCAGATGGTTGCCACAGTGTTCACTAGTGGTTATGAGGTGTTTCATTTGTGGTGTTGATGTGCGTTAACATGGTATTCCTGGATTTGATTCAGAGATTGATAGTGCTGTGAGATGGGTGCTATAGTGTTGGTGAGTGTTGGCTGTGGGGCTGAGGAGTTGATAAACGCTCATGAAGTTGCTATAAATTTGCTAAGTGCCTGCAGTTGAACACCACAGTGTCGTTTAGTGGTTTCTATGGTGTCGTAGGTGTTTGTTCTGGTGCTGATATCTGGTTGATTCAAGTTGATAAGTGCTTATCAGATGGCTACAGTGTTGTTTAGTGGTTGCTAGGTGGATCCTGTGGCGCTGCTATGTATCCTAGATTGTGGCTACGGTATCTCAGGTGGTTCTCAAGTTGTTGCTGTAGTACCCCATGTGGTTTGGAGGGTACCAAAGGAAAAATCCACGGAAGTAATTGGATACTGCTCATTGTTCCAAACCAAAAGAAGTCAGGATCAAGGTTCTACTGCAGAACTTAAGAGGTGGTCTACTTTTTGTCGAGAGAAGATATTCTACTGATTCTTGAGCATGTGTGGGGATCTGACTATTATTCGCGTGATCAGAAATCATGAGGTCAGGATGTAGGACGATCAGCGTCCCACCTCGTCCCAAACTTGCCAGATCTTCCACTAGATGGTGAAACATTGCTGGGAGGATTTGATTGTATTCAGCCCCAATGAGAGCCCCAGTAAAGTCAGGTCCTGATGTTGAACTTCAGAGAAAGGAGATCCACTACAGGATCTATACCTTCTATCTCACGTTGTGAATTTGGGAGCGAATGTGCATCTACTCCAGAGTGTCTCATTCTATTTTAACTTTGTATGGGTTTGGTGATGACCTGGCTCGAACTCCACTAATGTATCCACAAAACCCTCGCTATACCGCATCTCAGACACAAAAGTAATAAATACCAGTAAAACAACGCTTTAAAAGTAGGACAGCGCTTTCAGAACCACGCTGTTTCATACATACACACACGTCGCGTTTATCTCGTCACCACAAGCACTTTTCCAGTAAAACCAGTGTGGGGTGGTGTGTGAGCGACCTGTACGGTCTGTCCTACGACAGCATATTTGTACTGGTATGAATTGTACATTTATTACTCAGCTCTCCGTCCTCCTCCTCCCTCGCTCCGCTTCCTAATAAAGACAGGATTATTATTCCAGCCTAATGCGCTGAGCTGCTGACTTTACGAGCTACCCGTGGCCTTCAACAAAACACTGTGACCCCCAGAAACACACACCCACACACACACACACACACACACACACGCACACACGCACACCATACACCACAGGGCAGAAGGATCTGTTCCCAAAGCATCAGTGAATTTCTGAGTTGAGAACATGAGGGAAAAGAAATGATTAGAGATTTCTCTTCTCTTCTCTTCTCTTCTCTTCTCTTCTCTTCTCTTCTCTTCTCTTCTCTTCTCTTCTCTTCTCTTCTTCGCTTCATCTTTCTTCTCTTTCTACTCATTCTCTCATCTTTTTACCTCATTTACTCTTCACTTCTCCTTTGCTCTTTTCTCTTTTACTCTTCTCTCTGCTCTTGCTCTATCGTTTTTCTCCTCTTTTCTAAACACTTTCTGTTTATTTCTTCTCTTTTGTACCAATTTTATATTTTTCAATCATTCTCTTATCTCTCTTTTCTGTTCTCGCCCACCTCATCACTTCAGTTTCTTCAGCCCGTCAGGGGTTTTCTGCTGCCAATCATGTATTCATGAAGGTCTGTGTATATGTGTGTGTTGCAGTGTATAGTAATGTGTGTGAGAGAGAGAGACTCTGCAGTGAGGCCGTTTGATCTGTGACAAATTCAGCCTGATGTGATTTCAGCTATTCTGGCAAGAGCAGGGTCATCGCAATGCTAATTCTGAGGAGGGTGTGTCGTGTGTATTATTATTGGATGATGACAGTGAGAAAAGAAGAAAAAGGAAAAACAGTGGTGGAAAAAAAAGAAAGAGTAAGAGAGAACAGTGGAAAAGCAGACAGATGGGCTATCAGTTTTTACAGCTCATTGGAGACTGCTTGGGAGAACAACTGATAGGATCACACACATTATATACACACACACACACACACACACACACACACACACACACACACACACACACGCTTTGGCGCTGGTGCTGCTGGAGTATTTAAACCCTCGTGCTGCTGGACCGAGAACAGTCACGCAACAAACGTCAGCCGACGGTGTCCTCATGGGCAGCGATGAGACAGAGGACGGCCAACACAAACTGTGCGAAACAGATGAGCTTCTGTCTCTGACTTTACATCTACAGTGAGGCATCTAATAGTGTCTAATAAATTGAATGACAGAGTGGACTGTGTGTGTGTGTGTGTGGTGCCAGCCAGCCTCAAGTTGGTAGACCAGTGATGGGGCAGAAGGCCCGATCCTGTATGGAGAGGGATTGGTGGTCTGAGATTGGGTGGTGGATGGCAGAGTGTGTGGTGTGTGTGTGTGTGTAGGGGGGAGGGGGTTGTTTCTCTGCTGTATCAGCATGTATGCAGTAATGAGATAGCAGATCCGGCCACACAAAAGAAAACACAACTGCTCAAACACTCCCTATGCGCACCCGGGGGCAATTTGCAACGGCGGCGCTGCAATGTTACCCTCAGCCAAACCTGTTGGGGATCCAGGCTGTGTTGGCCTGTGTGTGTGTGTGTGTGTGTGGAGAAGACAGTCAAGCACATATCACAAACTGAGTTAGAGAGAGGCCTTCTCAGACCAGATGTGTTTGAACTGGCCTTTTCGCTCATGTGGAAGCTAAACGGGGCCAAAAGCCCCAAATCTGCTCCCCCACTGCAGCCCAGCTACCTGTCTTAGCTCCTTAAAGCCTATTCATTACACAGTGGTTATTCACTCGACCCATCACACCAGCGACACTCACAATGTCTTCAGTGGGTGGGGATTGCACTGCCAGTGAAACGGCTTTGTTGCTGACACTTGATTGTTCTTATTGTTTCACCATTTCCCTACATGACCTCTGAATGTTCAGTCCAGCTCTGAAGAACCAGAACAGGGCAGACACTAATGTCGGGTCCATCCACAACTCTACTGGATTAGGCTCAGGACTTTGACTGGGTCATTCTAAAACATTGACTATACCGACCTTTAAACATTCTTAGGGTCGTTGTCTTTGTGCATGACCCACTTTCTCTTGAGATTCAGCACAGACAGACGATCCTGATATGTCCACTTTGATTGCTGGTATAATTCAGTTCTTTCAGTCATCAATAGTGACACTGGATGCAGTGTGTGAGCTGATAGTGTGTCAGACAGCCAGACTGCTGCTGGGTCTTTGGCACAGCCTTCACTCTGTCACTCTGTGGGCCTCCTGCGAGTGTCCACATATAGATGAAGTCAGGGCAGAGCTATCTGTTTCTGCACAGTTTGTGTTGGTCGTCCTCTAGTCCTTCATCAGTGCATATGTTCCATATGGGGCGTGTCAAATAAGAGTTCTTGAAAATATGGACATTTTTACGTTTATGTTTCAGTTAAACTGTATTTCTTCTTCATATTCACTGTATTGTGATGTATTTGTGTTGAGCCTCAGGCCTTGAGGCCAGTGCTGGGACTACGATCAGCTGTATGATTAAACATTACGCTAGCCAACCAGACCTCCTTTAAGCTCTCAATTAATCTGTTCTCTGCTGTACAGTTCTGAATGTTGGAGCGATGCTTATAGCTTCGTATGACAGTACTGGGAGCACCTTTTGGGCTTTCGTCATACTAGCGAGTCTCCGGTTCTCCGCCGGACTGAATTTATATCAGTGTTGTGCTTTTTCTTTGTATCATTGGACTAATGAAGTGCTCTGCTGTCTATTGATTGGACGCAGGTGGTAATGCCACTGACGCTAATCTCGCATTTCGGTGTGCATTTTAGGTAATCGATCAAATTCTGTATCAATTAGTGCTGATCTGCTCGCTGGATGTTCACTTCTTTTAAATACTCCTAAAGGACTGTCGTGTGCTGGCCGAGCAACTGACTCTGATCCGTCCCACTACTGTAATTGTTTGCTCATAAGTCTCCACATCTTTGATACCGACCTCCCTTGACTTCATTTGCTCTTAGCACATACCTCCTTTGATCTAAAAGACTCCGCTGACTGAAATTGGTGCTGCCATGAGAATGATTCAGGGCAGAGGATAAAAGACCAACATTTTGCAAGCAGAAGTTATTATATATAGTGTATGTTGATAAGTACATGAATTTAATGGGCCTTAACATAGAACCCTGTGGGACTCAAATTCCAAATAATTCATAGGTGTTTTCAGGGATGGTTCTAGGGCTGCGAGTGCACAGTACTGGGGGGACCCCCTCCATCCCACTCAACGCAATTCTAGAGGGCTTTGAGACTCTACAATGTCTACACATCCAAGGGGTTAAACCACCACGTGACCCAGGTCTGGATTGTAGGAATCACCCAAACTGGGTTCTTTTTAATAGTATTAATACACCTAAGCGTATTTTATTTAAGCGTAGTTTGGTGTTGTAATATATGAATAGAAGGATTTGAATGTGTCTTCATTGGTGTATCATAACCATCTTTCACGGACTCATGAGTTAAAGGTTTGAATCTTTATCAATCTCCTCTCGTTGACATAGTGGTAAAGACTCCACAGCTGACTCATTACCTTTATTTACACATGAAGTGTAAAATATGATGTTACTTAAGTCATGGTCTCTGACAGTGACAGAGATCGAGGTTTAATGAGTCATATACGGACCTTCAATGTGTTGCAGAAAGGTCACCTTGTTGAACAATGGCCAACGTGTCAATAACGATTAACGATAACATTATCCAATATAATAGTATTATATTAGTGTTTTGTTTGGAGCCTCAGTTGTCAGAGCGAACTGAAACAACCACCAACTTAAGTCAAGGTATGGAATATGAAGTCAATGTGAGTTCGTGAGTAAGTGTGAAGATAAAATGACTAGCAGTTCGTTTAAGCAACGACATGCGAAATTAACAGCTGACACGGCAATGAACTGCTGCTATCGCTGCCAAAACCACAACAACTCATATTTACCCATTTCGTGCAAAGTACAAAATAACAGCTGTAATCTAATTGTTTAGAGACAGAGACAGTTCAGATGTGATATCAATGTTTTATCAAAATTGCCGTTGGTCAGAACTTGTTCATATCTTCCTGGACTTTACTCGTTCAAGAATCTGGCGGATTGGTGCAAATCTGTTTTGAGTGATCTGTGGTCTGTCTGCCACCACTACTGTGAGCTGATCTCATCCACTGATTGATTTTTAGAACCTCTGACATGGACTATTGATCAGGATCTAATAATGTAATATCATGTATGTATTAATGTGTGTTATTGTTGGTAGGGGTGGTTAAATTTTCAAATAATCAGACAGATAAAACAACAGAGAGAACAGGAAGGCGAGACGAAGGCAAGTGGATGCAGAGAGAGAAAGAGAGAGAGAGAGAGAGAGAGAGAATCACTGTCACATAACATGAAGAACTTATTATTATAAATATATTATATTTATTATGATGTTATTATTATTATTATTATTATTATTATTATTATTATTATTATTATTATAAAATGTCCTCTTAATTAGATATGCATTTTCATCCAAAAACTCCTATGATGATCATTCAGCAGGATTTCTTGTTTTGATATAAAGAAAAATATTAGTTGCAAGTAAATGTTTGAAGAATCAAAACATGGTTTGTTATATAAATTCTGTTAAATCTCAGATGAAGATCAGACACCCAGTGTGACTGAGCACAGTGGCCCTCTAAGTGTCCTGGCTGGCCCCCTCCCGTTCATGGTCTGAGCACCACTGAAAGCCAACGAAAGATGGAAACAGAGAAGAGTGAGAGAGAGAGAGGGACAGAGACAAGACAGAGAGAGAGAGAGAGAGAGAGAGAGAGAGGCAGAGCCATTTCCATATGTTCCTCTGCTCTGGGCATCGTTACACAAAGGAGAATGCCTGGCTCATTGTATGTGGCGTGTTAATCGTGTATGCGCGTGCGTGCACAGACAGACCCCAGAACCAATCAAAGTATTTTTATTTAGATAGAAAGCCCATCTGGAGCTCAGCCTCTGCCTACACACACACACACACACACACACACACACACACACACCCTTTAGAACATTTTACGTTGTAATCTATGAATTAAATCTCTGACTATAAACGTTAGACTACATTTAGTTCTATTCATTAAAATGTAATTCACTCTGATTCAATTGATTCGATTGTTTGATATGATTTAGAATCATATTTAAATCACAAAACATACTATGTATTTTGAAGAACCATAAAGGGCCATGTCTGGTTTCTGAAGAATAACTTCTGTAAGAGATATACAATGACGTTCCCAGGTCATGTGATTATAGGTAAGTAAATTGATTTTGAAGGGGAGTTACTTCAGGGAATCGCTGAAGTGTCCCTGCTAACAGTGTATCACAGAATGTGTGTTGTCTCATGTATCTAATTCAATATTTAGTGTCATAGTTTCACTAGGGCCACATCTGAAAGCATGCCATCCATATTTGGACAGTGATGGACTTGATAACAGTGCAGTGACCAGTGGCACCTGTCTAGAAGAGTGCCTCTGTTATCATAACCTCACAGGGCACAGTGTCTGACCTTCGAGTCAAAGATTCCTTCTTTGGATTACAAGGATTGACATCATAGTCAGATAACCTGTTTTAGTTGTTTGGAATTAATAAGTTAACTAAGTTGCATAGAATAACGTTTGTCAACAAGGTACTGCACAGGCTGGTGGTGATTTCCATACAGGTGCCACCATTCACTGTAGTCTCGAGCACGTATACATTGGACATCTACCTGTGCACTGTGCCGTGGTTGATTGTGAATTTCTGGCCCTGGAGAGTTCAGTGATGGTGTGAGCTACCCCTTTGCCATCATCTGGATGTGGTGGGAGTCTCAGCAGGTGCCTGTCCACTTTTCATTGCGAGCTGTTAGTGTCCCTCTATGCTACTAGAGAATTCTGACTGTGCATTGTCACGATTCTCCCCAGATCATTGGTTTGGTCAGAACATCGTAGATGGTGAGCCCGGTTATGATACTGCCCTTCGGTGTATCGCCGCGACAACAATCACCGCACGAGGTACACTGCAAAAGCTTAGCGCCTGGGGCTTTATAGGACATTAGGCGCGCACTTTTACAGCCTCTTATGTCCTGTCATTGTCGGGATAAATTATGTCCATTTTTGATCCTTAAGGCAAATTTATTAAAATATTATTATCGGTGATAATGAAAGACATTTGCCACAGCTTTCTGACAGGCCGGTTCTAAGTGGCGTTAACGGACGTGTTACAGTGTGCGAGCTTAGGTTTGTGGTTTTATGCTGTTTTGCTCGGGTGATGCTTTCACCTCAATCAGCCTGTTGTGCGCGAATCCTGTTTCACTCGGACGGTATGGCAGCGAATCATTACCACAAGCATGAGTCTGCTAAAAAGAGAGAGAGAGAAGAGAGAACAGAGAGAGAGAGACAGAGAGAGGTCAGGACCGTTCCGCTGCTGCGAGACCCCAAAATTGCCCTCACAATGCTCTCATTGCCTGAGGAAACAGGTGTCCACAGACTTTTGGACAGAATAAAGAGAGGACGAAGGAGAGGAATGACTGCATTCAGAAAGTGAAATGGATTTTCGGTGTCTCCCAGCTGTGCTCTGTAAAAAGCCGTGCTGGGATTAATCTCAGGATCTTCAAGGCAGGGAGCTTGAGGGAGCAGTGACAGAAAGCAGAGCCCAAACACAGCTGAGCTTGGCTCCATGCATCTGCACAAATGTAGAGCTTTAATCGATCAAACAGAACCAGCTCCTTTTTTACCTTTCAACAGACTGAACACACACACACACACACACACACACACACACACACACACACACACACACACACATTTCTGCACAGTTAGGTCCAGAACATTCTTTACTCTTCATAAGCGTGTGGTAGAACCACTTGTGCTAGAGGTCATTGTCTTTTGCAGGACCCGATCTCTTCAAATTCAGCTCACAGACAGATATCCGACACTTTCCTGTGAAACTCTGTTCATTCCCATCAATGTCAGAAGCAGATGCAGCAAAACAGGATAGGAGTAACTACCACCACCCATGTTTCACAGCAGATGGGACGGTTTGTATGCTGGAAACTGTTTTCCGCTACTCAAACATCCGCTACATGTCTACACTTATTAAAGAATCTATTTTCTATATCTGTCCACAAGAAGCATTTGTTCCCTAGATCAAAGCTTTTGTCTGCGATCACATCGGTGCAAACTGACTGCAATGTTCTTTTTGGAGAGCAAGCTTCTCCTTTCCTTTCTGACTCACCATTGCTGAGTGTCTTCTGCTCACGATGGTGGACTCATGAACGTGCACATTATGGAAATGAAGAGACTAATTAACTGACGTTCCTTTGTGGCTTCCTTTGGCCAGGCTGGTGGACTATTACATGCCTTGGTCTTGGTGTGATCTTTGTTGTTGGAGCACTCCTGGGAGGGTAATAATGGTATTGAATTTCCTTCATTTGTACACAATCTGTCTGACTGTGAATTGGTGGAGGCCAGATTCTTTTAGAATGGTTCTGTGTTCTTTTACACAGATTAGAGCATCAACAATGCCAATTTGTAGAAGATCGAACCGACGATCCATGTTCTTTAATAAAAGCGAACTTACCACTACTGATTACCTCTATGGGTGAAAAGGCCTGACTGTTTCTGCATCGATGATCTGCAGTTTACATACTTAGTGGTATCTTTGCACCATATCCCATATGTTGGTCTACAGTTCCCCGTGGAATGTCCTTTCAGAAACTGGTTGTGAAGGACCTACGTTGATTCAATTTTTGTTCACATGCTGCGAAAAACAGTGCAGAAGGCCGTCTTTACCAGTCTGTCGGTTCGATGCAGTCTTCACTAAATGTTGAAATTGTCCTGTAGACGGGGCTGTTTCTCAATATGCACAAACCAGCATTTGTGTGTTCTTCTGTCCTCATGTCCTTGCCAAATGTCATCATCCACTGCTCACAATGCCAGTTCCAATACCGAAGAACCCAGTTACCAAGAACAGTTACAGGTCGCATGTTTCTTGTTCTTGTCGTTAGTGGCTTGCTGAAAAACGGTTTAAATACACAGCATTCCCAGCGGTGGTGCGAGGCTGTGAGTGTACGTTAGTAATTTGCAGAGTGATGCTGGATCTCTGATTATCTCAAGTTTGCTGCTTTGATTAGAAACCGAGGTCTGAGCAAGGCTAGTGATTCCCGAACTGGGAAATGCATTTTCATTATTTTAAATAAACGGTGAGTCTGTGTCTGAATATAAGAGGAGAGATTTGATCAAAGGAAAATCAGCAGACTGGTCCAGAAGGCCAGCTTTGTTCTCAGATGTTCTCTGGAGAGCTTTGAAGCAGTGGTGGAAAAGAGGACTCTCAACTAACTGACCCATATCCTGGACAACACATCTCACCCCCTCGCGTGATTGCGGTTGGAACGGCGGAACACCTTCAGCTCCACGGCTGTATTAGACCAAACGAGGAGTCGTTTTGTGCAGCAATCAGACTGTCCATCTCCTCTTCACTGTGTCGGACATTATCACACCCTGACCACTAACAGGACAGACTCACTGAGTATGACTGGACATTATTAGATAAAAGGTCAGTGCAAGTAAAAGAGTAATAGAAGAGCAATAAAAGACATTAGTGCTGTTCTATCCGATCACTGCGCTGACCCACAGAACTGACCGACTCACTGAATGGCTGGACATTACAAGTCTTCTGTTCATATCAGACACACCTGAGCACTTTTACCTGTACATGGACGCTAATGAGCTGATGTGCTTTGTATCATCGTGATTGTTCCTGCATATTTGTGAGTACATATTACATACGTCCTCTCACGATGACCTGTTTCTGTTCTGTAGCTCAAAAGATACTTTATACTTTATTATATTTAATAAATCTCGTTATTCTGCTCGTAAAAAACCTGAGCTCATTCTGCTCGATGTTCTTTATTATACTGTTCTGGGATTAGAACACTGGCCAAACCTTGTGTTTTATGCAACAGTGTTTTTCGCCTGCTGAAAGTGTTTTAATGTTGTAGTGTTTAATATTGTAGTGTTTTATTATACAGTAAAATTATATCGTAGTGTTTCATATTGTAGTGTTTAATATTGTAGTGTTTAATATTGTAGTGTTTTATACAGCAGTGTTTTATTATACTTTAGTGTTTAATATTGTAGTGTTTTATCTAGTAGTGTTTTATTATACAGTAATATTATATCATAGTGTTTAATATTGTAGTGTTTTATACAGTAGTGTTTTATTATACAGTAAAATTATATCGTAGTGTTTCATATTGTAGTGTTTAATATTGTAGTGTTTTATATAGTAGTGTTTTATTATACAGTAAATTATATCGTAGTGTTTCATATTGTAGTGTTAATATTATGTTTATATAGTAGTGTTTTATTATACAGTAATATTATATCATAGTGTTTCATATTGCAGTGTTTATTATATAGTAGTGTTTTATTATACAGTAATATTATATCATAGTGTTTAATATTGTAGTGTTTTATACAGTAGTGTTTTATTATACAGTAATATTATATCATAGTGTTTCATAATGTAGTGTTTTATATAGTAGTGTTTTATTATACAGTAAAATTATATCATAGTGTTTCATATTGTAGTGTTTATTATATATAGTGTTTTATTATACAGTAATATTATATCATAGTGTTTCATATTGTAGTGTTTATTATATAGTAGTGTTTTATTATACAGTAATATTATATCATAGTGTTTCATATTGTAGTGTTTAATATTGTAGTGTTTTATACAGTAGTGTTTTATTATACAGTAATATTATATCATAGTGTTTCATATTGTAGTATTTAATATTGTAGTGTTTGTGGTAGTGTTTTATTATACAGTAATATTATATCATATTGTTTCATATTGTAGTGTTTTATATAGTAGTGTTTTATTATACTTTAGTGTTTTATATAGTAGTGTTTTATATAGTAGTGTTTTATTATACTTTAGTGTTTTATATAGTAGTGTTTTATATAGTAGTGTTTAATATTGTAGTGTTTTATTATACTTTAGTGTTTAATATTGTAGTGTTTTGTATAGTGGTGTTTAATAATTTATGGTGTTTTATTATACTTTAGTGTTTATATAGTGATGTTTTATATAATGTTTAATATTGCAGTGATATTTCTTTATACTTTGGTGTTTTATATGAAAATGATGTTTTATATTGTAGTGTTTTATTATACTTTAGTATTTATACTAGTAGTGTTTTATACTAGTAGTGTTCAATATTGTAGTGTTTCAGCTATGCTGAGTGTTATCATTAAATGTTTTGTATAGTAGTGTTTTATTATACTTTAGTGTTTAATATTGTAGTGTTTATTATACTTTAGTGTTTTATATAGTAGTGTTTTATATAGTAGTGTTTAATATTGTAGTGTTTCATTATACTTTGAGTGTTTAATGACTGTAGTGTTTTTGTATATTATAGTGTTTCCTTATACTTTGATGTTTATGTGTAGTGTTTATTATACTTTAGTGTTTTAATATTGTAGTGTTTTATATAGTGGTGTTTAATATTGTAGTGTTTTATTATACTTTAGTGTTTTATATAGTAGTGTTTTATATAGTAGTGTTTAATATTGTAGTGTTTTATTATACTTTAGTGTTTTATATAGTAGTGTTTTATATTGTAGTGTTTTATTATACTTTAGTGTTTTATTATACTTTAGTGTTTTATATAGTAGTGTTTTATATTGTAGTGTTTGTATACTTTAGTGTTTACTATGTGTGTTTATATAGTAGTGTTTTAATATTGTAGTGTTTTATTATGCTAGTGTTTAATATTGTAGTCATTTTTGTATAATGAGTGTTTTATTATACTTTGAGTGTTTAAAATTGTAGTAGGCTGTATACTTTAGTGTTTAATATTGCAGTGTTTTTATATGATGAGTGTTTTGTACACTTTAGTGTTTAATATTGTAGTGTTTTATATACTTTACAATTGTTTAATATTGTAGTGTTTTATTTATACTTTAGTGTTTAGATTGTAGTGTTTTTATATAGTAGTGTTTGTATATAGTGTTTAAGGTGTAGTGTTTTATTATGTTTAGTGTTTTAATATTGTAGTATTTTTATATGTGGTATTTTTATTATACTTTAGTGCATTTAATATTGTAGTGTTTTATAGTAGTGTTTGTATACACTTTATAGTGTTTAATATTGTAGTGTTTTATTATACTTTAGTGTTTTATTATACTTTAGTGTTTAATATTGTAGTGTTTTATTATACTTTAGTGTTTAATATTGTAGTGTTTTATTATACTTTAGTGTTTAATATTGTAGTGTTTTATTATACTTTGGTAACAACTGTGCAGTGTTTTATATAGTAGTGTTTTAT
>CM067522.1:22725832-22760832 GCA_034509495.1 Acestrorhynchus altus | reverse complement strand
TGTGTGTGTTTTCAGATACATTGCAGATCAGAAATGTCCTGACTGTGTGGGAAAAAAACGAGTCTCCTGTAGTAGTGTGTGTCATGCTGGTACGAGTGGATCAGACACAGCAGTGCTGCTGGAGTGTTTAAACCCTGTGTCCTCACTGTCAGCTCTATCAGACACTCTACCGAGTGTCTCCACCTTAATAGATGTAAGTCAGAGACAGGCTCATCTGTTTCTGCACAGTTTGTGTTGTGGTAGATCCTCAAGTCCTTCATAAATTACTTTAATGATTTAGCTTCAACAAACAAACAAACAAACAAAATAAACAAACAAACAAATAAATAAATCCAGGATAGAAATACAAATGAAAATAACTATAGAATATATATTCTGTATCTGGTTTGATTGATTTATACATCTCCGGTAATTTCTCCATTCTATCCATTTATTTATGAAACATTCTGTACATGCTTTACATATACATATTAACATTGTGCATGTGTGTGTGTGTGTGTGTGTGTGTGTGTGTGTGTGTGTGTGTGTGTGTGTGTGTGTGTGTGTGTGTGTGTGTGTGTGGACCCTTCAGTTTAGACGGTCTAATCATACCCAGTTTCTCCCCTCTGATCTCCCACTCATTACAAGGTCATGGGTAAATGAAATTTACTAAATAGAAAATATGCTATCTTTTGTGTGTGTGTGTGTGTGTGTGTGTGATGGGTATTGTGTGTGTGTGTGTGTGTGTGTGTGTGTGTGTGTGTGTGCACACGTGTTGGGGGGTGGGGCAGTTGTTCTTGAGCAAAAATACAGCCGTTTTTATCACACAGCTGACCTGGTAGGCTGGGTTTGTTAGGGTTGGGCTGACAAGATAGGTTAGAGGTAAGTTAGGAGTAGGTTAGGGGGTAGTTCAGGAGTGGGATGGGGTAGTTTAGGAGTAGGTTAGGGGCAGTTCAGGATTAGGTTAGGGGTAGTTCAGGAGTGGGATGGGGTAGTTCAGGAGTAGGTTAGGGGCAGTTCAGGAGTGGGATGGGGTAGGTCAGGGCTGCATTAGAGGAGTGGGTTAATGGTTCGGGGTGGGTTAGGGTGAGTTGGGTGGGGTTGAGTAGGTCATGGGTGGGTTAAATGGAGCACACGCTCACACACACTCTCCATTCGAGGCAATTCCTCACTGACCATAATAAAACTGTGTGTGTGTGTGTGTGTGAGTGTGTGTGTGAGTGAGTGTGTTGCATCATAGGTGGGAGACAGCTGTGATCTTAACACACTTTGAGGATCTGCGAATTGACCTAGAACAGTAATTCCCTGGACCGCTCTCCTTCCTCAGCTCAGCGGGGAGTTAAAATCGTTAAGAGTCAGTGTTGAGAACGGTTCTTCCATTTGTTCAGATTTTATCACTTTCTACGAGGTGTTTTTATAAGTCAGCGTCTCGCGCGTAACTGAATTAAAACAATGGAGTCATATCTGAAGCAAACAGCTTAACTGTGGGTTCTAAATTGCGTACTAAAACCCATAAACTGTCCCCGGGGTCCAGATTTTACGGTGCGCTGTAAATTACAACATCAATGGGCTGTTTTATTCTCCTCTGGCCGCCGTGATAACGGCAGCAACAGTTCGGATGTAATTAATGATGACCAGTCCTGAGGCACGGCCTTGTGGGGCTGAGATGACGTCAGCCATCGGTGTACGTGGGCAGGATGTTGAAAGCCCCTCCTGAAAGCGGTGGGCAGTTTTGTTGGGCTGTGTGGTCACCACTCACTCAGATACAGATCACAGTCGGAGCAGTTTGGGAGTAGTTTGGTCCCCTGGGTTTAGACCAAAGCTGACAGATGATTGGTCAGATTGGTCAGCTCTATTTAACATACAGGAGCACTCTGTAGATCTGCTTCTCTGCAGACTTCATTCTCCTCCTTTCACTAGTCTTCAATGATCAGGACCCCACAGGACCACCTGTGGAGATGAACTACAGTCCCGTATGGTCAGAAGAGTTTGGTGAAATGAACGGGGGAGCGCAGAATGGACACACATCTAAATACACGTCTGACCGTTCTAACGCTGAACGTTGGAATACGAGATCTCTGTTCTTCTATTAATCAGAAACTGTTCATTAAGGGACTATATTTACGTACGGGTTTTCATGAGTAATGTAGGCTGACAGAGGTGTATTAGATGTTCATAGATTAATTATACAAATATTTGGTGTTAATTAGTGTTCATTAAATAAATGCAGGGTAATTTCTTTATGACGTGGTCAGCGTGTGATGTGCAGTATTACCAGAAAACAACAGTGTAAAGTGATCCCTGATGAGCAAACTAGAAAAGTGCGTTTCCACACACATTTGAAGCACAGTTGCTATGCTGTTGCCAGGGGTGCACATGGGGAACCATGGTATTCCAGGTGGTTGCTATGGTGCTTCTCGGTCACTGCTATGGTGTTGTCTCGTAGTTGATATGGCATTCCAGGTGGTTATGGTTGCTATGGTGCTATGACATGGTTGATATTGAGTTGCCAAGAGATAGCTGCTATGGTGCTGCTAGGTTATTATTGCCAGGTATCATGTGATTACTATGGTATTCAGAGTGGATTTGCTATGGTGTAATAGAGATAGCTGTCTGTGATTGCTTACAGAGTTGTTATGGTGTCCTGGGTGATTGCTAAGATGTCCCAGAGTGGTTGATATGGTGTTGCTAATTGGCTTCTAGGTTGTCTCAGGTGGTTGCTCAGTGGTTGGTATGGTGTTACAAGTGGGCGGTGTGCTTGCCCCTGGTTCCCTTAGTGCTTTGGGTTTATTAGAAATGATGGTGTTTGGTGAGGAAATGACAGTGCTGGTGGTTGCTACTGGCACTGCGAGATGAGCTAGAATCAACCTGATAAAAGTTGTTGTTAGATGTGTTGCCTCAGCGATTTTTAGGTGTTCTAGATAGTGTTTCGTATGATTGTAAAAAGTATTACCACAAACCTGGTGCATTCCTATTCTAAACCTTAAAAAATCTCGAAAACCGTGGGATGGGCCAGAAGGAGGAATAGAAGCCGGATAACTGATAGTTATTGCTTCAGAATTACAGAAATAAATGTTGACAGGACCGGACTAATTAAATCGGTGTCCGGTCCTTGGCGCTCGTCACAGTTGGACGGTTGCCGCTGTGTGCCCTTGTCTGAAGTAGACTCATGGTGAGCTATTAGGCTCTTCTGGCGATTGGTTGGGATCGCATGGCCGAATTGTCGTGCCTTGGAGACAGCGAATGCGTAACGGAAAGTCGAGCGCGATAACGTTTAAGCGTGGATATTGCGATGGGTGGATTATCCTGGCTAGGCCGAGTCGCAGACAGCAGGAGAGTCAGCAAATGATTAGACTTAGCTAAGCCAATAGAAAAGTGGGAGCACAGCCAGGCGAAAGAAAGACAGAACAGATGGACACACTACACCACTACACCACACACACACACACACACACACACACGGAAAGAGAAGAGGGGGTGGAATAAGATGCTACTGTATTTCAGTAATGAACGGCTGTATCAAGCAAGACTGCAGCTTCTACTGACTAAAGACTCCATAAGCTGCTCACATGAGCTTGCTGGACAGTGTGGAATTTGATGGACTCTGCCGTCCTCCAATGCCGAAGAACATTGGATCCAGGATGGGAGGTGGTGTGTAAAACAAGCTAGAATATATCTTCACACTTATTTTAACTGCTCATGTTGTGTTCCTTAAAACCAGAGTTCTGCTCCAATAATGTGGGAGACCCATCGCTGCGGCTGATGTGTTGCAGAACAGTCACGACTGCAGCCCAACTCCATAATATTCCTGCTCCTGCTAACCCTGTAACTCATTTCATACAGGTTCCCTGATCAAGGGGTATTCCAGCCCTGCGCCCGAGGACTCCAGGTGGGCTGTAGATCAACCGTGACCCTGATCAGGAAGAACCAAATAAGATGATGACTGACTAGTGAGATCTTTGAGCCCCTAAAAGCCTCCTGGAAACATCAGAATGATTGTGTTTGGATAATGATGGTGTTTGTTGAAGACAATGAATTGTTTAATTGGAGAACGATGGTGTTTGGTGGAGAATGATGGTCTTTGGTAGAGAATGATGGTGTTTGGTGGAGAATGATGGTGTTTGTTGGAGAATGATATTGTCAGGTGGAGAGTGATGGTGTTTGGTAGAGAGTGATGGTGTTTGTTGGAGAATGATATTGTCAGGTGGAGAGTGATGGTGTTTGATGGAGAATGATGGTGTTTGGTGGAGAACGATGGTGTTTGGTGGAGAATGATGGTGTTTGGTGGAGAATGATGGTCTTTGGTAGAGAATGATGGTGTTTGGTGGAGAATGATGGTGTTTGGTAGACATGATGGTGTTTGGTGGAGAATGATGGTCTTTGGTAGAGAATGATGGTGTTTGATGGAGAATGATATTGTCAGGTGGAGAGTGATGGTGTTTGATGGAGAATGATGGTCTTTGGTAGAGAACGATGGTGTTTGGTGGAGAATGATGGTCTTTGTTGAAAACTGATGGTGTTTGGTGGAAATGATGGTCTTTGGTAGAAATGATGGTATTTTGATAAGAATGATATTCTCCAGGTGAAGTGATGGTGTTTGATGGAGAATGATGGTCTTTGGTAGAGAACGATGGTGTTTGGTGGAGAATGATGGTTTTTGGTAGAGAATGATGGTGTTTGATGGAGAATGATATTGTCAGGTGGAGAGTGATGGTGTTTGATGGAGAATGATATTGTCAGGTGGAGAGTGATGGTGTTTGATGGAGAATGATGGTCTTTGGTAAGAAACGATGGTGTTTGGTGGAGAATGATGGTCTTTAGTGAAAACGATGGTGTTTGGTGGAGAGAATGATGGTCTTTGGTAGAAGAATAGTGGTGTTTGATGGAGAATATTGTCAGGTGGAAGTGATGGTGTTTGATGGAGAATGATATTGCTGGTAGAAGCGATGGTGTTTGGTGGAGAGAATGATGGTCTTTGGTAGAGAACGATGGTGTTTGGTGGAGAATGATGGTCTATGGTAGAGAGTGATGGTGTTTGATGGAGAATGATGGTGTTTGGTGGAGAACGATGGTGTTTGGTGTTTGGGGTTTGATTGGTCTGTTGGTATTTGAGGAAGCTGTTCTGGTTCTGGCCTTTCAGATGAACAGTGCCGTTTCTTGGTTAACAGGAGTATCTGACGTTCTTCGTCCATGGTGAAGGCTGGAGCGATGTTTCGGGGGTGGTGGTGTTTAATTGAGTAAAACTGAAAGTTTGCATCAAGGAAAACTAAAGTGCAGAAAGTCGGGCGTCGTCGCCGGTGCTGGAGCAGGGCTCTGTTCGCCCTCGTCTGCCAGATGCAGCCAGAATGTGCCATTTCTAAAGGTTACGGCAGACTGCGAGCACTTCACTGGGAGGCAGAGAAAATTGCAAAGCACAGGCACAAACACGCACACACACACACACACACACACACACACACACACACACACACACACACACACACACACACACACACACACACAGTGAACAGACTCTCTGTTTCATGTGGGTTAAGTACGACTGGTTGGAAATCTCTAAGGAGTGTGCCCACACTGACGCCTACAATGCAGACGTGCTGCTCTCTCTCTCTCTCTCTCTCTCTCTCTCTCTCTCTCTCTCTCTCTCCATGTCTCTCTCTCTCAATCATTCTCTTTCTCTCTACTGTGGTCTGACAACCCCCCACCCCTGCCCCCATTTCCCCACTTCTGTGTAGGAAACTCCCTGTATTGTCCCTAATGGCCAAATGATTACATTCTCTTCAGCTGAATGCCAGAGCGAGAGAGAGAAGAGAGAGAGAGAAACAAGGGAGTGAGAGAATCACTCAGAAGCTGGAGAGGAGTGATAGACGTAATGGCGATTAGGAAAGTGGGTACAGGAGACATGGAAGTCTGAGGTACTCGTTCTGGAAGAAGGTGATGCAACAAAAGGAGAGAAAAACAGATAAAGAGAGTGAGCGACAGAGAGAGAGAGAGAGACAGAAAGGAAGGCAGAAAGGAGATAACAGTTTTATTTGATTAGAGCACTGAGGACCCGAGGGAGAGGAAAAGATGGTTCTAGAAACGCTTGGCTGAGATAAATGACGAGAACGAGAGAACAGGGCACGAGTGGAAGAGGAAAATAATATCACACCACCTGCAAATATAAAAGCAATAACCGCGGCCGAGTGAGAGAGGAAGATATTTATACACAGAGAAAGCTAGAGAAAAGATGAAGGGGTGAGAGAATATTCTTTATGTAATGAAATATTCCTCTGCAGCAATGTGAAAACTCTTCAATAAATCTTAGAAATCAGAGACAGCGAGAGAACAGACAGAGCAGGACAAAAAGACAGAGCGAGAGAAAAGACAGAGCGAGAGAAAATACAGAGTGAGAGGGAACTGTTTATAAGGGTTGAGTGTTTGGAGCTGAATACATTAGAGCTAAAATATAGAATTTAGTGTTTGGGGTTCGGTTTTTAGAGCTGAATGATCAGACTTAAGTGTTAAGAGCTGTATTTAGAGTTGTGTGTTTGGGGTTGAGTGTTTAGAGCTGGGTGTTTGGGGGTGAGTGTTTAGAGATGGGTGTTTGGGGCTGAGTGTTTAGAGATGGGTGTTTGGGGCTGAGTGTTTAGAGCTGGGTGTTTGGGGTTGAGTGTTTAGAGCTGGGTGTTTGAGGTTCAGTGTTTAGAGATGGGTGTTTGAGGTTCAGTGTTTAGGAGTGGAGTGTTTGAGGTGATGTTTGAGAATGGGTGTTTGAGTTGAGTGTTTAGAGCTGGAGTGTTTGGGGTTGAGTGTTTAGAGCTGGGTGTTTGGGGTAGTGTTTCAAGATGGGTGTTTAGGGCAGTGTTTAGATAGGTGTTTGGGGTTAGTGTTTAGAGCTGGGTGTTTGAGGTTGAGTGTTTAGAGATGGGTGTTTGGGGTTGAGTGTTTAGAGATGGGTGTTTGGGGTTGAGTGTTTAGAGCTGGGTGTTTGGGGTTGAGTGTTTAGAGCTGGGTGTTTGAGTTCAGTGTTTAGGAATTGGGTGTTTGGGGGTGAGTGTTTGGGGCCCAGTGTGGGTTGAGTGTTTAGAGCTGGGTGTTTGGGGTTGAGTGTTTAGAGCTGGGTGTTTGGGGCTGAGTGTTTAGAGCTGGGTGTTTGGGGTTGAGTGTTTAGAGCTGGGTGTTTGAGGTTGAGTGTTTAGAGCTGGGTGTTTGTGAGGTTGAGTGTTTAGGCTGAGTGTTTGAGGTTCAGTGGTGACTGGGTGTTTGAGTTGAAGTGTTTAGAGCTGGGTGTTTGAGGTTGAGTGTTTAGAGCTGGGTGTTTGGGGTTGAGTGTTTAGAGATGGGTGTTTGGGGTTGAGTGTTTAGAGATGGGTGTTTGGGGTTGAGTGTTTAGAGATAGGTGTTGGGGCTGGAGTGTTTAGAGGTGGTGTTTGGGGTGATATTTAGGAAGTAAGGTGTTTGGGGTTGAGTGTTTAGGGTAGGGTGTTTGGGAGTTGTGATATTTGAATCAGGTGTTTGGGGTTGAGTGTTTAGAGCTGGGTGTTTGAGGTTGAGTGTTTAGAGCTGGGTGTTTGGGGTTGAGTGTTTAGAGATGGGTGTTTGGGGTTGAGTGTCTAGAGATGGGTGTTTGGGGTTGAGTGTTTAGAAGCTGGGTGTTTGGGGCTGAAGTGTTTGGAAGCTGGAGTGTTTGGGGGTGAGTGTTGTATTGGGTATTTAAGGCACAGAGTGTTTAGGCTGGTGTTTGGGGTGAGTGTTTATAGCTGGGTGTTTGGGGCTGAGTGTTTAGAGCTGGGTGTTTGGGGGTGAGTGTTTATAGCTGGGTGTTTGGGGCTGAGTGTTTAGAGCTGGGTGTTTGGGGCTGAGTGTTTAGAGAATGGGTGTTTGGGGTTGGTGTTTGGGAATGGTGTTTGAGACATGAGTGTTTGAAGAGGTAAGGTGTTTAGGGGTTGAAATTAATTTTAGAGATGGGTGTTTGGGGTTGAGTGTTTAGAGCTGGGTGTTTGGGGTTGAGTGTTTAGAGCTGGGTGTTTGAGGTTCAGTGTTTAGAGATGGGTGTTTGAGGTTGAGTGTTTAGAGCTGGGTGTTTGGGGTTGAGTGTTTAGAGCTGGGTGTTTGAGGTTTCAGATATTTGGGGAAGCTGGGTGTTTGAGGCTGAGTGTTTGGGGTGAGTGTTTGGGGTGAGTGTTTAGAGAAGCTGGAGTGTTTGGGGATTTGAGTGTTTAGAGCTAGGTGTTTGAGGTGAGTGGCTAGAATGGGTGTTTGGGGTTGAGTGTTTAGAGCTGGGTGTTTTGGGGTGAGTGTTTAGGAGTAGGTGTTGGGGTTGGTGTTTAGAAGATGGGTGTTTTGGGGCTGAGTGTTTTGGCTTGGGTGTTTGGGTTAGTGTTTGCAGAAGCATAGTGTTTGAGTTCAGTGTTTAGAAGATAGATGTTTGAGGTTCAGTGTTTAGAGCTGGAGTGTTTGGGCTGAGTGTTTAGGAGGTGGGTGTTTGGGGTGAGTGTTTGAAGCCTGGGTGTTTTGGGATTTGATGTTTTAGACTGGGTGTTTGGGGTGAGTGTTTAGAGATGGGTGTTTGGGGCTGAGTGTTTAGAGCTGGGTGTTTGGGGGTGAGTGTTTAGAGATGGGTGTTTGGGGTTGAGTGTTTAGAGGTGGGTGTTTGGGGTGAGTGTTTAGAGATGGGTGTTTGGGGGTGAGTGTTTAGAGATGGGTGTTTGGGGTTGAGTGTTTAGAACTGGGTGTTTGGGGTTAGTGTTTAGAGCTGGGTGTTTGGGGGTGAGTGTTTAGAGATGGGTGTTTGGGGCCTTGAGTGTTTAGAACTGGGTGTTTGGGGTGAGTGTTTAGAGATGGGTGTTTGGGGTTGAGTGTTTAGAGATGGGTGTTTGGGGTGAGTGTTTAGAGATGGGTGTTTGGGGGTGAGTGTTTAGAGATGGGTGTTTGGGGTTGATCTTTTAGAACTGGGTGTTTGGGGGTGAGTGTTTAGAGATGGGTGTTTGGGGCTGAGTGTTTAGAGATGGGTGTTTGAGATTATTGTTCAGAGATGGGTGTTTGGGGTTGAGTGTTTAGAGGTGGGGTGTTTGGGGTGAGTGTTTAGAACTGGGGTGTTTGGGGTGATGTTTAGAGATGGGTGTTTGGGGTTGAGTGTTTAGAGGTGGGTGTTTGAGATTAGTGTTCAGAGATGGGTTTAAAGCCTGTGTTGCAGTCCTTCAGTGAAGATGACAGACAGTTAATGGAGCTGTGTCTCGACACCCACCTGAAGTAATAATTAATTTAATAATGAGTTTCTTTATCTTTTTTAATAAAGAGAATCTATTTGTTTCCAGGTTACTCAGTTCATTTGCGTCTCTAAATGAGTCTGCTGCACTTTGCTGAGTTATTGACAGTGAAATTTAATTGAACACGGGCTAAAGGAGGTGGAGGATGAAAAGTCTTTCTGTCAGTCTCGTTTTTTTTAACAATGTGGAACGAGACATGGCGCGGTCGTGTGGAGCTGGAGATGAGAAAAATGAATTTGAAGTTCATTAAAGTGACAGAAGAACTGAGGAAATACTGGAGAGTGAGAAGAAAGGGACGAGAGACGAAGACAGGAGAGATTAGAGACGTGGTGACTGGGCTTGAAGAGGGAGGAAAGAGAAGGAAAGAAGACGTCTTGGACAAAACACAACATGAAGCTGATGCAAGCTTGCCTGTTCTACCCAAGCAACGTCGTCATAGTGGGCCAAGAACCAAAGACTGGAGTGGGGGGTGGGGATGGAGGGGTGGATGGTACATCTAGTATACATTTTTCATTAAGTTTCCAGGCACTAAGCCACATCAAAGGCTTTCAAAGAGAGAGAGAGAGAGAGGAAGTAAGAGAAGGAGAAGCACAGGATGTTCTAATTAGCTTCACAGTCTTCTGCTCCCCCTCCACTCTCCCTATACTCTGTGTGTGTGTGTGTGTGTGTGTGTGTGTGTGTGTGTGTGTGTAGTGACTGTGTGTGTGTGTGTTTGTGTGTGTCCACAGGTGATGTGGAAAGTGTACCTGCTCTCAAACATCAGAAGAGTTGAGCGAGAGATATAGACAGACTGATAGTAAGAGAATGAGAGAGAGATACTGAGCAACAAAGAGATGTTGCAGCTGGACCCGTAGATCCTGCACACTCATAGGTTACCAAAGTTTGCGTCCAACTGCTCCAATAAATTCTTGAAAATGCCATGAGAGGAGGATGTCCACAGGATGTCCTGCACGTCCTGTCGTGTCGTTACTGTCCCTCGTATCACTACTGGGGGTGAGCGACTGTCGTACGCGATGCTCCACAGATCATCGCACCAGCAGGTGGGTCTGTGTGTCGCCCCACAGCAAAGCAGGATTGAAGCCTCACCACGAGACCTCCAGACTCAAACCTGACCATCGTCTGGACCCTGGTTCATCACTCAAGTCTGTAGCAGTACATGTTTCGTTCACGACTCCACTGCAAACAGAACGACATAGAGACGAGATAATGAAGTTACGAACACCGGACACTGCGATACCTATGTAAACGAGCTCACACTAAGCTCTACCCACACCTCCATACGTCTAAGGGCTTATTTTTAATTCATCTAGGACGTCACCTTTAGGCCTCTGAAGTTTTTTCATTTCCATTCGGAGATTTATGTGTTTTTCTGGTTTCGTTTTTGTTTGTTTTATAACACGTCTTCAAAAATGCTTCACTGCAGAAGTCAGGGCTTTAGTATTACATGAGGATATGTAGCTTTAGTACTTTCTTAGTGCTGCTGAGTCAATCCAGAAGAAGTTCCTCGTAACCACACACACACACACACACACACACACACACACACACACACACACACACACACACACTCACACACACACACACACACACACACACACACACACACACACACACACACACACACTAGCAGTCAATGGAATGATAACCTGATTAGTTTGTATTATTATGTGAGAAAAATATGCTTCTGTTGGTCACACTGTGTGTGTGTGTGTGTGTGTGTGTGTGTGTGTGTGTGTGTGTGTGTGTGTGTTTCTCTGGATCACTCAGGCTCTGTAGTATGAATGAGTGCAGTGAGAGGGGTCTTTATGGGAGTGTAATGGAGAAGAGGATGGACGAGAAGTGACTCAGTGCTGGCTAGAGCTGCAACTGCTACTGCCTCACACCCCAGTCTCACCAGTGAACCCCCTGATCACACACACACACACACACACACACACACACACACACACACACACACACACACAATTTGTGGAATGCATTCAGCTACTATAAGTTGCACCCATTACTGACAGTGTTTCAAATAAACAGACAGTGTTTCTAGTAAAGTGGCCAGTGGTGAAGCACATGGTGGGTGTTTCTAGTAAAGTGGCCAGAATGGAAGCTCAAGAGTGAAATGTAGAACTCATGAGAAGTTTCTGATACTCTAAGTGATATCTGTTCATCACATATGACAGTTTAACTGGAACAGACAAAAGTGACATGTGGCTGCAATTCAAGTCACTTATGGAGGAGGGAAAGTAGGCTTAGTTGGTGGCAGAGAGACACTCTGGAGGAACAATCTCAGTCTAAGTGCTCATTAAACGGATGGTAACACACCAATCAGCATGCAGAAATTGCTCATCTCCTTCTAGGTCTTCCAGCCTTCACATGAGGAAAATTATTATTAGGCAGCCCAGCAAGGCCATTAATCACTAATCCGAATTCGCCGTTCCTCTATCTGATCCGAGCGCTTCAGTTCTGCAGACTTTAAGTTAATATATTCCGTCAGAAATCTCATTAATAATATCTGCTGAAAACTATTATTGAAAAGCGTTTAATATAATGAAATGTCTTCAGGCTCCGCCCACAACTGCTGCATGAGCCTGGCCAGCTCAAACCAGTAAAGGTGGTAGAGCTGCTTAACTAGTATAGGCTATGGTTCTACTTGAGTTCACTGATGATGACCTCCTGACCAGCATGACCAGCTTTACCAACCAGCAGGAAAGCTGTCAACCAGTGCCTGTTGGCTAGCATGACCAACCTGCCCAATAGGTCCACCAGCATGTCCAAATTAGCCAACCGGCGTTGACCAGCATATTACCGGCCATGGCTTGGTCATGACCATAGGTCTGCCACTATGACCAAGTTGACCAAACCTGCCAACATACGTTTCCAACCTTCAACAGTTGTAGGCATCACTCAACAAGTCTGACCACAGGTGTGGTCTGATTAGACACTGGGTTTTGGCACAAAGGAGCATAACACTTCCTCAACTGCCCCTTTGAAAGGCTGCTCTCAGGAGCTGCGCGGGTGGTGTGCCTCTTAGTTTGGTGTCCGCTGGTTGGACAGACCTCTACATTTTGCACTCAAGACATCATTAGCCTGAAAGAAGCAGGGTGGTCGTTTTGACAAACTGCCCACAAACAAGGTTGTTCTAACCAGACTACCGTCGCCTTCGTTATCAGTGGTGTGGACTGGACTGCTGCAGACTAAAACGGTGTCATCTTAAGTGACTGACCCAGGTTCTGTTTGGGATCTACAGTTATTGGGATTTGATGTAGAGGTCTCGAAGCAGGCACTTCCAAATCACTCTTTGTGTGGAGTGGCACACTGTACAACAGTGGGTATGTGATCTGAGAGCTCAAGCCCTAGCAGTGCGACGGACACTACTCCGTCATTTTCAGCAAGGGTTTCCCAGGAATGTCTCTGCCAAATCACAACACTTCCTTGTCCTGTCCACTCGCCAGATTCATCACCATTCCAGTGTTTATGAGAGCAGCTGGGACTCTGATTGTGCGGATCTACAGGTCAGCTACGGCATCTCTCGATGTAATGTTCTTGCGGGATGCGTGCGAACCTGTACCTCCATGATAACCAAGTATCTATCTTATATCCAGAATAGAGAACCAACAGTACCATCTTCACTGAACCCAATGCCAAGCGATGCCTTTCCATAAGGCTTGTGAAAGCAGCCCTAGCCAGTCAGTGAGGTCGTCTGCACCGTTTATATACCTCATTGCTGAATCACTCACCGTGGTTAGAATGACGGTGTTCACTATTTATTGCTCTGGTGCCAGCTCAAACACCCAGATCTCTTGTTTAGAGTGTAATAAACTGCAGATTTAGGGGCAAAGCTGGCCGATGTCGAAACCAGCACTGGATGGCAATTGAGGCCAGTGGCTGGCAGTGGCCTCATTATCCTGTCATGGCTGGGGTGGGTGAGAAAACTCCAGCTTTGTGAAATAGCCCCCCTGCATTCCTGATGTTCGTCTCCAGCCTGGTTGTTTTCTGTGGATGTGCTTTGTTGGTGAGCTTCAGCTTCAGAGCACTGTGCTCAGGTACACACACACACTCATTAGATAGTGAGCACTCACACACACACACACACTCCACACACACACACACACACACACACACACACACACACAGCCTGTCAGAAAGGAGATTCTATTTAAAGGAAAGGCTTTTTGGTAAACAGAAGAGATTTCTCATCGTCAAAAAAACACCCCCCAGAAGGACGTGTGGGACTGCAGTTCTATGGTGAAGGAAGATGAAGTTGATCAGGATCAGCATTGATAACTGTGGTCTGATCTGATCAATATTTATTGATCTACTCATGCAAAGTAGTGTCAGTTGGTGTGGGTTCTGTATACATGACGTCTCTGCATGGAGGTGTAGAGGTTCCTAATGGTGTCCTGTGATGATCCATGCCATGCAGCTTGAATGTCCTCACTCAGTTCTGCAGATGGTGTGGTAGGGGTGGAGTGTTGATGGAATGGACGGTGAGAGTAGAAATCCTCAGATTCATACACAGGAGAAGAATATGTAGCTGTATTTTTAGATTGGCAAGAGATGGGATATTAGTGAAGGCTGAGAGAGAGAGAGAGAGAGAGAGAGAGAGACAGAGAGAAGAGAGAGACAGAGAGAGAGAGAGGGGCAGAGAGAGAGAGAGAGAGAGAGAGAAAGAGAGACAGAGAGAGAGAGACAGAGAGAGAGAGGGCAGAGAGAGAGAGACAGAGAGAGAGAGAGAGAGACAGAGAGAGAGAGAGAGACAGAGAGAGGGCAGAGAGAGACAGAGAGACAGAGAGAGAGAGACAGAGAGAGAGAGAGAGAGAGAGAGGGCAGAGAGAGAGAGAGACAGAGAGAGAGAGACAGAGAGAGAGAGACAGAGAGAGAGAGATGTATTCTTGTTTTCCATAAGATGAATCAAACAAACAAGCAAACAAACAGTAATAATGAAGTGACCTATAGCACAGTAATTTCAGAGCCAGGTTCCATTCTCCCTCTCTCCATCTGCCTACACACACACACACACACACACACACACACACACACACACACACACACACACACACACACACACACACACACGCCTGCTGCTGATTATAATGGCTCACCATCTTACTTTTCGTCCTTTTCTGGGTTTTTTTATGTGTGAAACTTTGAGTTTAATTGCGAGAGAGAAACAACCAGAAACTGTAGCACCTGCCTGCACTGTGGCCTAACACACTCCCTCACCTGCACTCGTACACGCTCACACACTCACACACACACACACACACACACACACACACACACACACACACACACACACACACACACACACACACACACACTCACACACACACTCCCCATGCTCCCTGTCCATTACAGGCTGCCATTTTTCTGTTATCCAGCGAGCTATTAAGCTGCATTTACATCTCCATCGAGGACCTGTTTGGCTCCTGCTTCACTAACTTTAATGGAGTGAGTTTAAACTCAGCCTGCGCCGCTGAACAGTTATGAGATTTCACTGTTTCACAGAGGTTTTACTAGAGAAACAAACTAAAAGCAACATTAACTTTACATCCAAAATTCAAACAGCAGCTTCTCCATCCCGAAGACAGCGTCTCTGCCATCACCGCCGGAACGCCACTACTGCACTATATAACTTTAGTACAGCTGTGTGAGAAGCTCTCTCCAGACCCAATGGAGCAAATAGAGTCATGTTTGTCTATCTGCTCCAGATAGTCCTATTCTATTGGTAGTACTTCTCTACAGGGAGTGTTTAAACCCCTCAGTGTCACTGCTGGACCGAGAACAGTCCACCAACCAGAAACGTCCAGCTGACAGTGTCCTGTGAGCACTGATGAAGGACTAGAGGACAACCAACACAAATTGCAGAAACAGATGAGCTTCTGTCTCTGACTTTACATCTACAAGGTGGAGACACTCGGTAGGAGTGTCTCATAAAGTGGACAGTGAGTGGACACGGTGTTTAAACACTCCAGCAGCACTGCTGTGTCTGATCCACTCGTACCAGCAACACACACTAACACACCACCACCATGTCAGTGTGACTGCAGTGCTGAGAATGACCCACCACCCACATCATAGCTGCTCTGTGGTGGTCCTGTGGGGTCCTGATCATTGAAGATCAGGGAGAAAGGAGGAGAATAAAGTCTGCAGAGAAACAGATGAACTACAGTCTGTAATTATAGAACTACAACGTTCTCCTGTGTGATCAGAGGAGCTGATAGAGTGGACATAGAGAGGAGATACAAAGAGGTTTAGAAAATTGAGCTGTAAAGGTCACTGAATGTATTCGAACAGGTGTCTATAAGTATTTGGACATTTAATGTTCTTCACACTCACGAGTCCGTTCGACATGCTTAGTTCGTAAAAGAATTGTCTGAATCCTCTTTAATTGAGGAGTCTCGACTGGCACTGATCTACTCAGCCCATACTGACAATATCTAACATTTATTTTCTCTACTTTCAACACTGCTTTTGTTCTTTTATGGCTTTGATTAAAAAAGAGAAATCCAGCATTCTCTCAGATTTCCCTTTCAATAAATAAAAGAGAAGAATAAATAAGTAACGTGGCTCTGTTTGCACTGAGCACTTCGCTCTGGTTTGGATTATTGTGTAAACTTTGCTGAGGAGAAGAGCAGAGCTGAGTGCGTTCTCCTCCCGGCTCTGTGGAGAACCGTGTCTGTGAAACGGACACAGTGAGGGAATAACAGCTGGAGTGAGGAAGTTGAAGACCAAACAATGACTCAACCGCACTGAAACGGCACTGAAACGACAGTGAAACAACACTGAAACGACACTGAAACGACACTGAAACGACACTGAAACGGCACTGAAACAACACTAAAACAACACTGAAACGACACTGAAACGGCACTGAAACAACAGTGAAACGGCACTGAAACGACACTGAAACGACTCTGAAACGGCACTGAAACAACACTGAAACAACACTGAAACGGCACTGAAACAACACTGAAACAACACTGAAACGGCACTGAAACGACACTGAAACAACACTGAAACAACACTGAAACGGCACTGAAACGACAGTGAAACGACTCTGAAACGACTCTGAAACGACACCGAAACGACACTGAAACGACACTGAAACGACACTGAAAGGACAAAGTCCTTCACTTATTTTATTCATAGAGTAAATAATGTGTGAATTTAACTGATTCATAACTAAAGGAACCGATTGGTTCATTTGAGTCATGGTTAAAGAAGCTGATTTGTTTATGAATCATTTATTAATCATTGATTGGTTGGCTCGTTATCATTACCTGAATGACTGCTTGATTGGTGGTTTCATTGATTGGCTGATTGATTCATTATCCGGTTGGCTGGTGTGTCTGAATGATGAACTGATTGAATGATGGATTCGTTGATTGGTTGACTGGTTTCTTCATTTATTAACTGGTCATCTGGGTGGACGGTAGGTTGGTCTGTTTGTCTTAATTGTTCATTGGTCGTTTGATTAACTGCTCCAGCGTATTTCTCTCTACACAGTAGAATCCCAGTGTTCCCAGTTTCAGTGTACATGCAGAGTGGTGGGACAGAGTGGCACCACGGAGGACTGAATAATAATATCTCAGCCAGATCCGTCAACCAATTTTCAACATCCCAACCCGATTTAACAGCCTGATCAAAGGCTTTTCTCTCCGAGGACACATTAGCATCCCTGGAGCTGAAACGTTCACCAAAACACAGCCTGGCAGCAGGACCCCCGCAGAGGAGCTTATCCAACATCCGCCATTAATTCTCTAATGTTGGCTTAGAAATATAATCACTTTACGAGTATTTTGAAATGTAATCAATTTATGCGGCAGAAGAGGAGCGAGAAAACGGTGAGGCCCGTCTCTGCCTGCACGTCTGATTGGTTTCTCCATTCAGGCTGCAGCCAATCGAGACGATGCACATTGGACTCGTGCTCCTTTGTTCTGAGCTTCCGTCGTTGTCATCTCTCCTCATTTCACTTTTCGCCTTTTAATATTTACCTCCTCTCTGCCTTATCCCTGCGCACTCTACCCATCCATCTCCCCCCTCTCTGTCTCTCTCTCTCTCTCCCTCATTCTCGTTCTCTCGCTCTCTGCTTCCTGTCATCAGATATCAGAAGCGAGGGAAGAAAAGCCTGTCTGAGTTCAAATGCCTTTCCATCTATTCTCTTGCTTCCAGCATCAGCTGTGAGCCAGACAGGCCAATCTCTCTCTCTGTCTCTCTCTGTCTCTCTCTCTCTCTCTCTCTCTCTCCCTCTCTCTCTCTCTCTCTCTCTCTCTCTCATCTACAGTGCAATGTGACTAGAGGCTGTTATTGGCCGTGTCCAGCTCAAACCTTATTACTGAATTAAAGGCGTTCTTCTCTCTGTCAGAGGCTCTAATTCACTTTTCCAGCTCACCTTCGAGCTCCCTGCTTTCATTAACCCCTGAACTGCCGGAGGCTGGTGGAGCGTAGAGGATAACAACATCCCTGTGCCTTCCACATGGCAGGGTTTGATTTCCCACATCCTCAAAGCTAAAACTGACTGGGGTGATACCTCTCTCATCACTGTGGTGGTACCTTTAAGGACGAAACTCAACCTCTGTCTTTGGAAAAAGCCCTTTCTCACCTCTGATGAAGATTGTGACACTGAGCAATGTTCTTATTTGGGATTTCGGTTTACAAGGAAAATGGGATCAATCATTGTAAAAACATAAGGATTCTGGAGAACAATTGCAGGAAAATATTGATGAATGAAACTTCAGTTCATTTCCAATAGAAGAAAAGCAGCACCAAGAGGGTTGGATAGTAAAGAGCACACACCCTTACGTAATCAGAGGAACCAAGACTCCGAAAATGAAGCTCCATAAGACCATGAGGAAGAAACATTGAGAGGAACAAAGACCTCCCTAGAAGCATGATGTACTGAAAGGAACCAAGATTCAAAGGAACTTTCAGAAGAGCATGGGCAAAACCTATATGAAGAACCAACTTTCACAGTGTGAACCTCCCTAAGAACATTAGGAAGAACCAGTGAAAGAAACCAATTCTCAATGAGAGAACCACACTAAGACCGTGATGATGAAAAACTAAGAAGAACCAAGACTGACAAAGAGCAACTACCTAAGAGCACGATGAAGAACCACCGACAGCAGCAAGGCTCAATGGGAGAACCACCTTAGGAGTGTGATGAAGAATCATTAGGAAGAACCGAGACTCCCTAAGAGCAGAAGAAAGAAGCCCTGATCTGAGCTGAGCAGTGGCCTGAAACCGAATTTTAAAGCAGGAGAGGTTTATGATGAAGACTACATGCAGGAGTCAGGGACGGTACAGAGAGAAGATGTCGAGTTTGTGTTCGGTATCCTCGAGCCATTCATTAGTGGTCAGGCTGTGACCACAGACGGCTTCCTGGAACTGCTCCAGGAAGATGGAAAGTAGAAAAAGTGGAGCTTGGAAAGGCAGAGAAAAAGCTCAGATATGCAAGAACTAAAGCCAGAATGTGAGTCACTCAAGCATGTGGACGCAGACGCTTCGAGCTACGCGAACCAGCGTTCACTCCTTATGAATGCTTAAAACGAGTCATGATGCAACTCATAAAGCAACGTGAGCGCAGGCTGGACAAGCTGTCTCTCACTGCGCGACGAGTCTCACAGAATGATACTCCTTTTGTTAAAGAACCACATACATGTGGGAATGAACCCCTTGTGAAGCTAGAACTGGTACTTGTGTGGTGGGTTTCCTCCCATGAACTGCTGCTTCAGGTCCTTCCACAACACGTCCACCGGATTACGGTCAAACTACTGCATCAAGGTTCTCTACAGTTTTCATACGTTTTCAAATAATAATTATTTATTTGTAAATACTATGTTTCCTTCAATTAAAAGTCCAGACTTTAACTGGGTCATTCCAAACAATTAACTCAGGGTCGTTGTCTTTGTGCACGACCCACAGTCTCTTGAAATTCAGCTCACAGACAGATGTCCCGATATTTCGAATTTAACCTCCTTTAGAATTTGCTGATATGATTCAGAATTCACTGTTCCATCCTGGCCCAGATGCAGCAAAGTAGAATGAAACCATGATACTTCCACCACCGTGTTTCACAGATGGAATGATGTGTTTTCCTTTGTCCAAACATAACATTTACAAACCACAAAAATCTACTGTCGTCCACAAAACATTGTTCCAGTGTCTTCTGGCTTGTCTGTGATCTTTATCAAATTGCAGACGGGCAGCAATGTTCTTTATGGGGAGCAGAAGCTTCTCCTCGCAGCCCTGCCCTGTTCACCACTGTTCAGTGTTCTCCTGATGGTGGACTCATGAACATTAACATCAGCCAACGTGAGAAAGACCTTTAGGTGATTAGAAGTTCTCTTGGGTTCCTTTGTGAGCTGGTGGACTGTTCCACACCTGGCTCTTGGTGTGATCTTTGTTGGTGGAGCACTCCTGGGGAGGGTAATGATGGTCCTGAATCTCCTCCGTTTGAACACAATCTGTCTGACTGTGGATCGGTGAAGACCAAACTCTTTAGAGATGCTTCTGTAACCGTTTCCAAGTGTTTGTAACAATCTGGTGTAGATGGTTTTGTTTCCAGCCTGAGCATCAATGGCTCTTGAGCTTGTGAGCTCCTCAGAAATCTCCTGTGTTAGTGCCACGATACGCTTCCACAAGCGCGTGTTGTGAAGATCAGACTTCGATAGATCCCTGTTCTTTAAATAAACAGCGTTCTCTTGGCTCTTCCTTCTGCTTGGTGTTTAATAATTTTCAAGCGTGCTTCTGAAATCGCTGCTCATTCCATTCCTTGTGAAATTGAATTTTGTAGAGAGAGGTGTTCGGTAATGAACTGGGCAGCACTTTAGAGCTTGTTCAGCTCTTATTCCTGGGAATGAAATTGCTGTGGACGAGCAGGTGCTTTGGCAGAAAAATAAAAAGAAGGCGAAAACAATAATTTTCAAACGTCCAGACCTCAGAGAAACATCCAAACCAAATTTCCAATTCTATTCAACGTTTCAGACACTTTCATCCAGCAGACGTACTTTTAATCTCCTGTTTCGCTTTAAAGGCACTGAAACAACAAACGGCTGCAGAGAAATACGTGCATTTCTGAGCTTCGAGGACGAATCTAACAGAACTCAAAGGACAAATAAAGCGTGATAATCGTCGCACAGAGGGACGGAAACAGTGACACGCTTAGGTTTGCTCTGGTAAACGGGTTTAACACGTAACATGATATCAAACCTCGGCTGAGAGGCTGCTTAACGTGACGAAGCTCTGAGCACATCACCGTTTATTCACCAGTAGATCAACGTCATGGTTGAATCAGCGTTGAATCAACGTTAGTGAATGTTGATATTGTGACACTGTTTCAACATTGTGTCAACTTCATTTCAGTGTTATTTTCAGATTATCACTCACTGAAGTCTGTTCTTAACCTTTGACATTAAACATTGTTTCGATGTTACATTAACGTTTCCACTTCATAACTCGTTCGATTCAAATGCAGAATCACTTTCTACGCGTTTGTCTTCACACTGTTCACTATGTTCTTAATCCCATTAAAACCTTCGTACAGACGTAAGAAGTGCTGCGGTTGGGGTTGCCGTGGGAAACAGCAGCAAAAGTCTGGTGTTTTCACACTTGTTTGGTCTGATTTTCAGATCTTGGCGTTCGGTCTGAAGTATGTTATTATATTTATGATCTTGTGAAAAACTTTATAAATTTGTTCTCATATTTTAAATTCGTTACATGTAAAGTTATTTCATGCTTTCTGTTCGGTACTGGTGCTGTCTTTAGTCCAAAACTGTCTTTAAAGAGTTAACCTTCATCTTCAGTCTAAATCTGATTACATCTAATTACATTCAATAAACTGTAGAAGACAATTAGAGAAATCCAATTAGAGTCCAGTCTAATTACAACCACTTCAAATACCAACCGCTGACACAAGCTCCGGCTCTTCACGGCATGAACATCCTCGACTCCTCGGGGGAGGCCTCGCAGTCCACACCGGAACATTGCTGTGAGGGTTTGATTGCATTCTGCCACAATACAGCATTGATGAGGTCAGTATTGGGAGGAAAGGATCATCTAATCATCCAGCATCAGAACACGAACTCACAGATGCTCTGGTTGGGCCGGAATGCAATCAAATCCTTCTCACAGCAATGTTCCGACATCTAGGGTTGAGGCCGACGCTGCAGCTGAAGATGCTGAGAGAAGAAAGAAACCATGGCGTCCAGAAGAGGAGAATGCCTGTGTGTCTGTTGAGTGACTGAATGTAAAAGATGAAAGAATTACATGAAAAATCTTTTTTTTAAAGAAAAGAAAAAGGAGCAGCTTTATCTGCTCGGCTTTCGTCCCTCTGCTCCCGTAACGTTCCCATTGTGCCTCTTCAGACGGAGTTTCAGAGCGGCTGAAAGAAACTCAAGGTCAAGAACAACTTTGTTACCACTCTTTGTGTCATCTAAATACATTCCAGTCCCTCTGTCTCACTCTGTCTCACTCTGTCTCACTCTCCCTCTGTCAGTCTCTCTCTCTCCCTCTCCCACCCTCTCTCTGTCTGTCTCTCTCTCCCTCTGTCTCACTCTTTCTCACTCTCCCTCTGTGTCTGTCTCTCTCTCCCTCTCTCTGTCTGTCTCACTCTCCCTCTCTCTGTCTGTCTCTCTGTCTGTCTGTCTGTCTGTCTCTCTCTCTCTCTCTCTCCCTCACTCTCTCTCTCTCTCTCTCCCTTTCTCTGTCTCTCTGTCTCTCTCTCTGAATATGTCTGATTAATAATTTATTCAAACTTAATTAAATATTCTAATAATAATGAGATTCATGATTATTATGAGCTTTAAGCCAAAGTGATCAACAACTGATACAGAACAGAGAGAGAGAGAGAGAGAGAGATAGAGATAGAGAGAGAGAGAGAGAGATAGAGATAGAGAGAGAGAGCAAGAGAGAGAGAGATAGAGAGAGAGAGAGAGATAAGGAGTGGAGAGTGATTGGAAGCCCTGCTGAGAGCGGGAGATTAGATTACTGATATAGCACCGTGATGATCAGTGATGATCACACACACACACACACACACACACACACACACACACACACACACACACACACACACACACACACACACACACACACACTCTCTCTCTCTCCACAGCCCATCCAAATGTAAAATAGGTGCTAATGCTGAACAAGTCTGGCTGAAACACCACACACACACATATATCTGGAGATCAGATCTTCAGTGTAACTCCACTGAGAGATGGAGGTGATTTAACTAAACACACACAACTGAAGAAACATCTTCAAACATCATTTATAAACATCATTATTTGAATTTTATTATGAGGATAAAGTTCAGACCTGCTCTGTCCTAATAGCTGCTATTTCATCCTTTGGACAGAACATTACCAGTACGTTCTCCTCAAACCCCCTCTGATACAATAAAGATCTCATTGAGGTTTCTATGATGGAGAGATCTCCACACCCTGCTGCAGCAGGTTCATCTGTCCAAAGCACATTCTTCCAGAAGTCCTGCTCTTTGTCTAGATGTTCTCTGGAGAACTTTTGAAGTTTTGTCCTGATGTTTTTCTGACAGTAAGGGTTTCCTCCTTAAACACCTCCATGAAGATTAAACTGGTTTGGTCTCTTTCTGATGGTAGAAGCTGCATTTTGACATCAGCTGTGGTGAGAGATCTGTAGGTCTGTGATGAACGTTTTGGGATTGTTGGATCTTCTTTACTCATCTTTACGCAAACCAAACTAATGTCTGAGGTTTAAAAGAGACCTCCTCCAGAGTCTTCTGTAATGATGGTCTGATCATTAGAAGCTAATGTCCTGCACCTGATTCTAATTTTAGGTATTTTAATTAGTAATAAATGTGTCCTAATGTTCTCCTACAAGAAAATGTCATTTCTATTAATTATCTTGAGGATCCATCCCATGCAGCTTGAATGTTCTCCCTCAGTTCTGCAGATGGTGTGGTAGGGGTGGAGTGTTGATAGAGCGTCCAATAGCGTCCCACACATTTTCAATCAGGGACAGGTCTGGAGATGAGACCGACCACGACGCAGTATCTGTGTCCTCAAGACGAGATCTTGAGACGGCAGCGGTGTGTGGACGAGCGTCGTCCTGTTGGAATAGAGCACCGGAGTGTGTGTTCAGAAAAGGTAGAACCACTGGTTGAGGAACCTCATTAACGTAACTTTGGTCTGTTAAAGTGTCTGTAATGAAGATGAATGGTGGTCATGGTTAGATAAGTCTAATGTAGTTTGTTATGAGTATCATATCTGTAGGTTTCTCTGATCCTGAGGATCTCAGGTGTGTAAGCTTCTGTTACTTTTCTGATCTTGGTCTTCCTGTGAGTGTTTTCCTGCTCGGACCAGTTTCATAATGAGCCGACAAGTTGAATCAGGTGTTTTAGAGAACACACTAAAGTAAGTGTGTGTGTGTGTGTGTGTGTGTGTGTGTGTGTGTGTGTGTGTGTGTGTGTGTGTGTGTGTGTGTGTTGTGTCCAAGGGCTGGATAAGTCCTGATGTTGTTGTGAGTGGCCTTGGGCAGTGTTCGGGCAGACCATCAAAACATTTCAACTTTTTCCAAATATCCGGAGATCAGCTTATCTGACTGCTGACGTCTAAACAGTGAAACAGTAAAATGAAAGCTCTTCTCAGATCTTCACATTCCTGCTGTTTGGGTGAAAAGACTCAGAACTGCTGGAGAAGCACAAAACGGAGGTGGAGCTGGAACTGAATCCATAAAGCCTCAGAAGGAAGGCCACATTTTCATGTTATGGTCAATGCTTTAAAAGTTTAAAACTGTTTATCTCTCTGACGAAAGACGAGAAACTGCTGAAAGTTTACTCTGAATATCTCTCTCTTTGTCTCTCTCTCTGTCTCTCCCTGTCTCTGTCTCTCTCTCTGTCTCTCTCTCTCTCTCTCTCTCTGTCTCTCTCTCTCTGTCTCTCTCTGTCTCTCTCTCTCTGTGTCTTTCTCTCTGTCTCTCTCTCTCTCTCTCAATCTCTCTCTCTCTCTCTCTCTCTCTCTCTCTCTCTTTCTGTCTAAGATTTAAGGAAAGTTGTGCTTTATATTTTTAAGAAAGAGTATTGGTACAGACCTGCTTGAGTTCAGGTGTGTGTGTGTGTGTGTGTGTGTGTGTGTGTGCTTCATCTGCCACCGCCCACGGTGAACCAGATGTGGTGAGTGACACCGCTGATGACGCCGGACCAGATGTGGTGGATGACACTACAGATGTTGGTGCATGGACAGCTGGTATTTCCATAGGCACTGGAGCATGTGTAGTGGGCTTGATGAACATATGTCTGAAGTCGAAAAAGCCCAGAAGGTCCCCCAAATCTTTAAGACAAGAACCCCCATGCAAGCCCTAGATGGGATGGAGCAAACAAAAGAAGCCAAAACAAAACAGAGACACATGCTTAAAAGCAAGTGGAGAAACAAAAAACAGGGCAGTCTGAAGAAGGAGCTGCAGGCTGGGCAGTGAGTGGGTGGAGTTTAATGTGTCGGTGTGTGTAAGGAGCTGGAGAAGGAGCTGCAGGCAGTGCAGTGAGTGGGTGGAGTTTAATGTGTCGGTGTGTGTAAGGAGCTGGAGAAGGAGCTGCAGGCTGTGCAGTGAGTGGGTGGAGTTTAATGTGATGGTGTGTGTAAGGAGCTGGAGGAGGAGCTGCAGGCTGTGTGGGTGGAGTTTAATGTGTCGGTGTGTGTGAGGAGCTGCAGAAGGAGCTGCAGGCTGTGCAGTGAGTGGGTGGAGTTTAATGTGATGGTGTGTGTAAGGAGCTGGAGGAGGAGCTGCAGGCTGTGTGGGTGGAGTTTAATGTGTCGGTGTGTGTGAGGAGCTGCAGAAGGAGCTGGAACTATAATTCATTCAGAGAAAGGTTCTGTTATTTTACAGTAACACACTCCTTCTCATGTTCTCTTGTTTTCATTCATTCATTCATTCATTCATTCATTCATTCATTCATTCATTCATTCATTCATTCATTTTTAAATCCCAAAAGTAGGCGTATCCGGGGAAAAGAGCACATCATGTTCAATCCATCTGATTCTTACTCTGATCAGAGGAAACTCTTAGGTGACAAAAGGTTTGGAACTTTTCAATTTCCAGTTCATTTCCTCTAGTATCCCACAGTGTACCTTCACAGCACCCCCTCTTTTACTGAAGTGTGTGTGTGTGTGTGTGCTGCACTCCTATTAAATCAGTGTGTGTGTGAGAGAGAGAGTGTGTGAGTGTGGGCAGGTGCCTCTACGGTCCTTGATTTCATGGTCAGGAGATGTGTTAAATGAGCCAACTGCAAAGGCTGCAAATAATGAGCACAAGGAAATGACTGTGTGTGTGTGTGTGTGTGTGTGTGTGTGTGTGTGTGTGTGTGTGTGTGTGTGTGTGTACCCCACCACCACCCACACCCCCAGAGTGTACTTTCCACAATAGCACCAGTGTGTGCTGGAAGCCGAAGTCCACTAATGTCTCTGAGTCAGTGGTTTTGAATTGTGTGTGTGTGTGTGTGTGTGTGTGTGTGTGGTCTGGCCTAAAGTAGCAGTTGTAATGCAGGTCCATCTGGTTGCGGTTTAGGAGTGATTCTTGTTCAGAGTGATGTCCCCCGCATCTCAAAACGCCTCGTTCAGAGCAGCGAGCAGCACGGCGCGCCGGAGTCACATGAATATTAAACCGTCCTCGTTCACTGAAGCCTCTTAAGGACACAGATCAACCAGGGCGTTGCATCCTGGATCCTCTGAATGATCCTCTGCTGAATATGTAGCCCGTTCATCCAGTATGAATTCCTACAGGGATGGACAGCAGGGTGGAGGCTGCTGTTCAGGGTGAAGAGTGTGTAATCGTGATACTGCAAAAATAAGTACATACTGAGTAAACAGTAGGCACTGAATAATTACTCCTTATTGAATAGTAGGTACTGAGTAATTACTACTCATTATATTTACTTGACTTATTGATAATTAATGGTACTTATTATACAGTCTGCACTGAGTAATTAGTTGATACTGAATAATTACTACTACATTGTCAGTTCTCTAAAGTACAATAAGTACTGAATTAGTATTACTTATTAAATAGTAGGTTCTGACTAATCTGAGGATAATCATTTACTACTGATTAATACTGGGTACTCAGTAATTAGAAGATACTGAATAATTACTACTACTATAATTAGTAATTAAATAGCTACTACTAATTAGTATGTACTCAATAATAATTAATAAGTAGATACTGAATGATTTCTACTTTGTAGGTACTAATTTCTAGTTGCTCAGTAGTTAATAGGTATTGAATAACGGCTGCTTTTTGAATAATTTGTACTAAATAATTACTACTTATTGAATAGTTATTGGGTACTCAGTAATTATTAGGTACTGACTAATTACTACTTATTGAATAGTGGGTACTCAGTAATTAGTAGGTACTGAATAATTACTACTTATTAAATAAAGTGTAGGTACTGAGTAATTCCTATTTACTGAATAGTTAATGGAATCAGTACATCAGGAAAATTAGCGCCCTCTATCCATTTTGAGGTAGAACTGCGTGTGAAGTCCAGGTTATAAAGGATGTAATCAGTGAAGACTGGGTCAGAACTCTGTGAAGTCCATGAACCAGTTTAAGCACGGCGGGAGTTCAGAAGCGTTTCGGGAAACCTTCGTAATTCCAAGAATGTTCTTGAAATACTTTCCGAATGGTTTGCGGAATCCAGCCTGTTCTCCTGAATGGGAAGTGTTCTGCTTAGCTTTGGGTTGGAGGTGAACCCTGCAGGATGGCAGCTGTGAAGGAGACCCCTGGGTTTGGAGTTTACAGCACAGAATTTCTTCAGGACTCTGTTTCGAATCCAGCTCACAACTCTGAAGTGTCTTCCTTCCGTGTGTGTGTGTGTGTGTGTGTGTGTGTGTGTGTGTGTGTGTGTGTTTTGGATGCCTGAGCTTATGAAGAGCTGTGAGGTCACTTGTGGGACCACACAAACACACACACACACACACACACACACACACACACACACAGCATAGACCATATTACAATGGGACTGTTTGCTCGGTGCATCAGCAGTCAGCGCAGTGCGGTCCCACAGGGAGAGCTCGGTGTTTGTGGAAAATAGCGTGCTGTGAAAGTGCAATTTGCCTAACCTTATAACCCTATAAACAAGATTATTAGTCTGAAGAAGTCCCAGCTGCCCTCACTCTCTCAACGCTGGCGAGACGGGGTAAATTCTCAACATCAATCTGAGGAGAGACTAATAATGATCTGTAGAGGCGTGTCATGCATGTCTAAAGAATTCAGCTAAAAGAACTCAGGGCCAAATTAAGCGTCATCTTCATCTGTGATTCAGTGTCAGACTTGCATGTAATATGAACATGTGCACCAGGGGGCGATGTTGAATCCAGAGTGAACAGACAACAACTAAAGAAGTAGAATTTGTGGTGCATTGTTCAGAATGGATGCACATGAAGGTTGGTTCACCAGGCTCCTGGGGGTGCATCAGTGATTCCATCAGCCCCGCCCCCTCTCTCTGATCAGTCAGAGTCTGTATGCAGGTTGAGCATCAGCCCCGCCCCCTCTCTCTGATCAGTCAGAGTCTGTATGCAGGTTGATCATCAGCCCCGCCCCCTCTCTCTGATCAGTCAGAGTCTGTATCTGAATCTGTGCTGTATTATCACAAAATATTAACAAGCCAACATTTTTGTGGACCCAAGTGGGTCAAATCGGGTTTTGGACCAAAAGCGCGTCAGTATGTACTTTGAACAGGAGTTTGGAAAGGAAACATGTCAAATCCTTCTTTAGGGAGATCCTGCTGTTCACACCGAGGGGGACACTTTGATAAGTGAAATATAGGATTGTCTCAGAACCGCTTTATTATCCAGAACTTGGCACTTTTTCTCACTTAATTGAAAATCAAACATTTCTGGGGATCAGACGTTTTCTGGGAAATGTTTCTGCTCTTCACTTTAATGAGCTGGCTGATAGCTTCATTTCTTCAGGCCATACACGTCTGGAAATTGAGACAAAAATATTATTAAAATTCAATACCACCACTACACAGTTCTAAAACACATTACGATACAGAACACAGGGTCATCAGTCAGGACTCCGTTCGCCTTTTAGGGTTCCAGAACTGGCTTCTGCTCGAGCAGCACAGAACATTCTGTGGATCTTCTGTTCCAGGATTATAGAGGTGATAGTAAATATACTGCTTACACTGTATGGGCAAAAGTAGCGGGACACCTGCTCTTTCACTGACTTTGAAAGGGAGGACTTTCTACCAGATTCTGGAGCGTTGCCGTGAGGATTTGATTGAATTCAGCACTGACAAGACCGATGCTGGATGATCATCTCCCCACCTCCCACCTCATTCCCAAATCCCAAACTCATTGCTCCCAAAAGTACTGGATGGAGCTCCACAGCTCCACAGCTCAGTGCTGGGGGGCTTTATACCCCTTGTGGCAGTAAGGTGGAGGAGTGATGCCCTGCGGCTGTGCCCCAGGCGGCATCGATGCACACCTGAAGCCATTGAGGTCAATGAGCCCCAGGTGATGTGTTAAAGAAGCTCCCCAGCTATACACTGGAGGACAGAGAGAGAGGGCTGACAGAGAGAGACCCAGACGGACAGACGTGAGCTGAGGACAGGTTTCAGAGGGGTAAGTAAATGGGTCTAAGCCACCCCCTTCTGAGGCAACTGCCTGTAGTCCCCCAGTGGTATGGTGACATGGTATTTATTTTGTGTGGTCCATGTTGTCTGTGTTTATTAAAAGGGGTGTTTATCATTTCAAGACTTGAACTGCAGCTCCCTTCTAGCTGACCTTCCTCTGCGACCATCAGACCCTCCAGCTGATCCTGAATGCAGCACCACGGCTCGTATTCGATGTTCTGAAGTTCAGCCATCTAATTCCTTTGTTGTGTTCCCTTCATTTGTTTCCTGTAGCTGAATGTTAGATTCAGAACCCTGACGCTGGTCTACAAAGCCAAAACTGGACCCTCCGTACTTCATGAGAGTGCCCTTTGAACATCAGGTATCTCAGCTTGAACCACCATCCTTCCAGATGCATGGAAGGTGAGCATCCAGACAGCATCCTGGCAGCAAAGTGGTGAGAAACTACCTTCTAACACTCGCTTTCTTCATACTGTACAGAGTTGGTTGCTAAGATGTTGCAATGCAGTTCCTATGGCATATGTGTTGGTTGGTAATGTGTTGCTGGTGGTTGCTAAGGTATTGTTATGGTAGAGGTGTTGGTTGCTAAGATGTTGCTAGGCAGTTGCTGTAGGCTGTGTTGGTTGTAAGTGTATGTTGCTAAGGTGGAGAATGTTTGGTTTAATAAGAAACTGCACTCATAAAAACATGATCACATCTGTGAAACATGCTGGTGGTAGTGTTATGACTCAGGCCTGTCTTACTGCATCAAGGACAGCTTTCAGTCACTGATGGAACAATGAATTATATCAGCAAATTCTAAAGGACAATATCAGGACATCTGTCTGTGAGCTGAATCTCAAGAGAGTGTGGATCATGCAGAAAGACACTGACTCAAAGCACAAGTGGTTCCACCAAAGAATAATTAAAGAAGGTTAAAGTTCATTGTTTGGAATGACCCAGTCACTGTCCTGACCTTAGTCCAACTGGACACACACACACACACACACACACACACACACACACACACACACACACACACACACACACACATATATAGATGAGACATTGTTCGTTAAGAAGGATTCAGCCTTTTTTGCTGTGTTTATACGTCAATTATACGTTAAAAGAGGCTTTTATAGAGGTCAAATCTGGAAGAGCGACAACAACGGCCTTGTATTGAAGATGAAAAATTCCCCTTAATAAAATGTTCTGACTGCATTTGTAGGCTTGCTTTGATTTCTGTTTCTAAATTTAGATTTCCTCAGTTTACAGACCCACTATGTTCTCCATAAACAGCTTTAGAGCTTTCTAAAGATAGATATATAGAGAAACATCAGCCTGAGCCACAGTTTATAAAAGAAGCTTATATAGTGACTCACACAGTTACGTCCTCTCAACTGCCACCACAATAAAGACCTTCCACAGCGTCTACTGGGCTTCTGTGCTGGATTATGGTTGGAGAGACTTACTCATCTACTGACACAGCTTCTGCTAACCACCTCCTGCACCTTCACCAGAGATGAGTTTCTGACCAAAGAGCTGCACTGTAGAAGGTGCTTTTGAGTGGTGGTCAGAGATGAAGCACGGGGTGGTGTTTCTAATAAAGTGTCCAGTGAAGAAGCAGAAGGTTCTGTTTCTAATAAAGTGGCCAGTGATGAAGCACAAGGTGGTGTTTCTAATAAAGTGTCCAGTGATGAAGCACAGGGTGGTGTTTCTAATAAAGGGTCCAGTGATGAAGCACGAGGGGGTGTTTCTAATAAAGTGTCCAGTGATGAAGCACAGGGTGGTGTTTCTAATGAAGTGTCCAGTGATGAAGCACGAGGGGGTGTTTCTAATAAAGTGTCCAGTGATGAAGCACGAGGGGGTGTTTCTAATAAAGTGTCCAGTGATGAAGCACGAGGGGGTGTTTCTAATAAAGTGTCCAGTGATGAAGCATGAGGGGGTGTTTCTAATAAAGTGTCCAGTGGGTGGAAGCTAAGAGAAGTGTGTGAGATTGGAATATAGAGTTCAGAGTCAGCGAGTGTGAAGCCCAAGGCACCGTCTTTTCCTGACAGTAGCTGCAGTTAATGTCTCTTTCCGCTGGTGGAGATGTTTAAAGGGTGGAGGCTCTAACTGCTCCTGATGGACCAGTCAGTCCACACACTCACACACTTAACACTTTTATTGGAATCTCAACAAAAGCAGAAGTGATATGATCTTAATCTTTTTAAAGGTCTGACGAAGTAGTGACCTAACAGGCAATCCGTCCAGCAGAATGGGGTCAATGGGGCCGTTCTAATCAATACAGCTGATTTACAGGCACTATGCTACTGCGTGTAGGAGACACCGTGTGGGAGACAATAGTTATTATTCGGCTGATTTATGGAGAGAATGAACACCGTTTCAACCCTGGTCCAGTAGAGACGCAGTGGTATTTTGCCAGGCTTTTGACACTGTTATTACTCTGCCCTGCAATCTACAGCCCACACACCACCACATCTACTCACATATACACTCACTGGCCACTTTATTAGAAACCCCTACTTCATAGCTCTCTCTCTTGCTGCTGGTCTACAGTTACTAGGGATGTAATGGAAGACAAATACAATGGTCAGTCATTATGACACACAATATGCACTACACTGACCCCACAGGACCACCACAGAGCAGTTATTACATCGGTGGTGGGTCATTCTCAGCACTGCAGTCACACTGACACGGTGGTGGTGTGTTAGTGTGTGTTGCGCTGGTATGAGTGTTTAAACCCCTTATTGTCACTGCTGGCTCGAGAACAGTCAGACCAGAAATATCCAGCTACAGGTGGAGCAACTAGGTAGGAGTGTCTAACAGAGTGGACAGTGAGTGGACACAGTGTCGTATCCACTCATGACCCACCACCCACATATTACCTGTTTCTTTCATGATTTTTGAAGACTATCGCGTGTCCCAATACTATTGTCCAGGGTGTGTTTACTAAAGCTTGACCCACGTACGAGCGATCCTCTTCAGCTCGTTCACAAATGTCCGGGAATGCGGTGCAGAGGAATGCTGGAGCTGCATTTATCCCTCTTGAACTTGTCGGGTTGAACAGCTGAGTGTTTATATATTTGTAGCAGTGCTTCAATTACGCTGTTGGATACCGCAGTTATGTCAATGAGACAGCCACGCCTGCCGTCGCAGTGTCTGATTAGAGTCAGTTTATGCAAGACTGGCATATTTGCAACCAGAGTCGGAGACAGACTTGTAGACCCACTTGGTAAGACCCACCCCCACCATCAGACAACAGACGTCTGAGACCACCCCCACAGAGTATAACAAGTGTACATCCCGGGGTTGTTGCATGGTTGGGGCTTCTGTGATCCGAAAAAGGTTAAGCTGACCAAAGAACCCCTCCCCAGTTGACCGAATGTGAGCCGATGCCCCGTGGTTCACCTACCTCTGGCCCACATGACTATAAAGCTCGTATCTGGATATGTATAAGTGAAATTGTGATATACGATATGATACGATACGTTACGATACGATACGATACGATACGATACGATATGTTACGAAACGCTACGTTACGTTACGTTACGTTACGTTACGTTACGTTACGATACGATATGTTACGATATGTTACGATACGCTACGATATGGTACGGTACGATACGTTACGTTACGTTACGTTACGATACGATACGATATGTTACGATATGTTACGATACGCTACGATACGGTACGGTACGATACGTTACATTACGTTACGTTACGTTACGTTACGATACGATACGATGCGATACGATACGATACGATACGATACGATACGATACGTTACGATACGTTACGATACGATAGGATATGATTCAATGCGATACGATATGATACGATATGTTTCAATATTTATATCACCCAGCTCTATTATAGAAGAGAAAAAAGAGACCAAACACAGCCTGTTTTCAATGAAATATATGGAAAAGGGGCGGAGCTAGACCAGTGATGGCTTCACTTTTGTGAGATAATGCGATCTTCGTACATTCTACAGTCATTGGTCCATCCCTCCTTTCTTGTTGGTCAACATCTCTTTCTCGTTCTCCTGCTGGTGCCACCCATCTCCATCTGACAGGCCGTGTCTGAAGGGCATGATTGGACTTTTGGGAAACCATGACTGGAAAGGAGATCCTCTCAAAGAACACAAAGAAGGATCCCTGACAGGAACCAAGACTGCAAAGGAGAACCTCTGAGAACCACAGAGGGCACTCTTCCACGGTTCACTTTAAAGCATCATGGTTCTCATAAGCCTCGATGGAACCAGTTCAAGAACCAAGAGAGTTCTTTTGTTGGAAAAGACTGATAAGGACAAGAGCGGTTCTAAGCCAGTGAATAAGAACCTTAAGACCCTCATTTGAAGATGTTTTGAAATGAGAGATGTAGAGATAGTCGAGTTAAAGGGAGGAGGAGGAGGAGTATCTCTTCACTCTAATCTTGTTTCTTCCTTTAATCTCCCAGCATTTTCACCCTTCACTCGTTCTTTTCATGCTCCCTCTTCTGCAGTTCACTTCACCTCACTTCTGTATCACTCCATCACTCCTCCACCTCCCACCCCTTCATTTCAGGAAGCTTTATTGGCATGAACTGTAATTATTAACCATAGCAGTTGTAATAGAAGCTGATTATTAATAATATTGAAGAACAGAGTTCAGTAAATAAATTCACTCTGGTTTCATGTAGAGAACCACTCTCATAGGGTTACGGTTCTGTATGTTCAACTGAACTCAGTCTATAATATTAATATTCTATACTTTCAACGTTATATTGTGTTCAATCTTCTCCTACATTTCTCTTTTATATGACCGACTCTTTTAGTTTAGTTTTCTCAGTTTTTGTACATTATCTTGTTTTTCAATGTTATTTTACATTATCTCTTTTTTACATTATCTTTCTTTTACATTATCTCTTTCTTTTACGTTATCTCTTTTTTACATTATCTCTTTCTTTTACGTTATCTCTTTTTTACATTATCTTTCTTTTACATTATCTCTTTCTTTTACGTTATCTCTTTTTTACATTATCTCTTTCTTTTACATTATCTCTTTCTTTTACGTTATCTCTTTTTTACATTATCTCTTTCTTTTACATTATCTCTTTCTTTTACGTTATCTCTTTTTTTTACATTATCTCTTTCTTTTACATTATCTCTTTTGTTTTCTGTCTCTCTTTGACATTATCTTGTTTGTTTGTTTGTTTTTTGTTATCTTTCTTTCACATCTTGCTCTTTTATATCCCAGTTTCAGTCTAAAAGGTCTTTTCCGGTTTGTATTATCTGTCTTTTGTACTAATTCTTTTATCTAATATCTTTTACTTGATCTTGTTTTTTTTTATATGTCTCTTTTTTATATGATGTTGACATAAACACATTATCTCTGTCTTATGTTTTTCTCTTTTACATTTTCAGTTTTTTCATGATCATAATCTTTTACTTTATGTGTCTTTTAAATGATCGAGTTCCTTTATGTCTTTTTGATTTGCATTTTCTGCTGCCTGTCTCTTTACATTATGTCTCTCTGTCCCTCTTTTACATTCTTCTCTCCTTTTACGACTCTCATATTCTACTCTTCCTCTCTGTTTCTTTTACAGTGTCCTCGCTGCCCTCCTCTCCCCTCTCTTTATCGGTCCCTCCTTTCTTTTTCATTAATCTGTATGCATTGTCCTTTTCTACTACTACTATCTCTCTCTTTCTCTCTCTCTCTCTCTTTCTCCGGTAGCTGCTTTCTAATCTGTGATTGGCTTTTCATGCTGGAGCGGTGCTGCACTTTTCCTTTTGTGCTACTAATTCGTTCCCTCCGTCTCTGTGCGCCGGCCTGTGTGTCAGACTCTGGATTCCAACTCATTTTAATGATGAGATTACACACTCGCTCTCAGCCCTGCTTAATCCTCTCTCTCTCTCTCCCTTTATTCTCTTCTGCTATCTTAAACTCTCACTCTCTCACTCTCTCACACTCTCTTTCACTATTCCTCCTTTCTGTTTCTTTATCTTTCTTCCCTTCTTTTTCTTAATCATCTCGCTCTTTCTCTGCCTCTCTTCCTGCTCTTGAATCTCTTTACTGACGTCTATGTAGAAATAATATTAATAAGAGCAATAACCTTGCTATTGTTTCATTGGTAGCATTAATAGTATTAGTAAATGGACTGTGTGTGTGTGTGTGTGTGTGTGTGTG
>CM067522.1:22704873-22710840 GCA_034509495.1 Acestrorhynchus altus | reverse complement strand
TCAACCTGCATACAGACTCTGACTGATCAGAGAGAGGGGGCGGGGCTGATGCTCAACCTGCATACAGACTCTGACTGATCAGAGAGAGGGGGCGGGGCTGATGCTCAACCTGCATACAGACTCTGACTGATCAGAGAGAGGGGGCGGGGCTGATGCTCAACCTGCATACAGACTGACTGATCAGAGAGAGGGGGTGGGGCTGATGCTCAACCTGCACACAGACTCTGACTGATCAGAGAGAGGGGGCGGGGCTGATGCTCAACCTGCATACAGACTCTGAGTTCTAAAGGATAAGGGCCTGACAGGATGTTACCATCAACATTTGCGAACCTAATTTTGAGCCCTTTGGCGCATTTCCATCAACAAAAATAGGTTCCAGAACCAGAAAAGTTAGTTCAGAGCGGGAACCAAAGATTAGTAGTTGTTTCAGCTGGAATCTTCTCACTTCTGTTTACTGACCCTGTGCATCCCCTCTGTTGACCTATTCTGTGACATATCCTCAGTTCCACTGAAACTGGAGTAAATGTGGGCTGGTTTGTTAAAATAAGAACTCAAGGTTCTTATAACCAGTTCAAGAACCAGAGTTCTTTTGGTGGAAAAGAGCTAAAGGTGGCATTTTAGAGGACCTGGGTGTTGAACCCACAACCCTGTGATCAGTACATCACAAACTACTGCGCCATCACGGCAGCTTTAGGATGATCAGCTACACTGGTGGGAAGTGGAGCAACTGTAAATGACACTTTTACCAACTTTTCCTTTAAAGTTAAGGTGTCTGAGTTATAAACACTCGAATCACACATGGTAACAGGTGTGTGTGTGTGTGTGTGTGTGTGTGTGTGTGTGTGTGTGTGTGTGTGTGTGATAAGCAGAGGAGAGGTAAAGCTCAGAGACTATAAAAAGCAGACAAGTCGTACAGATCTGTACACAAACAGACTTAGAACGTGTGTGTTAGAATGAGATAAGGACACACACACACACACACACACACACACACACACACACAAAAACACACCTTTACTCAGACACATTCTTCTACGCCTGTCGGAGCAAATTTCTCCACTCCGATTTAACTCCAACATTTAAAAGCAGATACTTCATTCAAATGCAAAATAAAGCGGTTATGCCAGACCTTCTCATGGTTCTCACGGTCCTCACTGAGCTCCACGAGGTCACCATTCGTCCTCCACGTGAGACGAAGTCAAATGTGGAAGTTACAAGACAAAAACGGGGTTTAAATCCCCCAACAAAGCTTTGCATGTAGGTAGACATGGCCAGCATACGGGACATGCACGTTGATTGATTTTCAGTTAACAGGTAAATGGTTAGAACCAGTTCTGCGGGATGTTTTTCACAGTTTGACGTACGTTTTTCTCTAAAATCAGAATAGCATTTATAGGAGGCAGCCACACAAACCAGATACTGATACCTTCAGGAGATCCAAGGCTACTGATGTCAGAATATCTGTCAAAAGAATTTGGGTCATGCACCAAGACAACGACCCTAAGGACACAAGTCGTACTGCCAAAAAATGAGCTTGGTCAAGCTGAAAGACCAGCTTGGTCATATGAGTTGACTAGCTTGGCCAGGTGTGTCATGGATGGTCCCCCGTCCAGCAGTGACACTGAGGGGTTTAAACACTCCAGCAGCACTGCTGTGTCTGATCCACTCGTACCAGCAACACACACTAACACACCACCACCATGTCAGTGTGACTGCAGTGCTGAGAATGACCCACCACCCACATCATATCTGCTCTGTGGTGGTCCTGTGGGGTCCTAATCACTGAAGATCAGGGTGAAAGGAGGAGAATAAAGTCTGCAGAGAAACAGATGAACTACAGTCTGGAATTATAGAACCACAAAGATCTCCTGAGTGGTCAGAGGAGCTGATAGAGTGGACAGAGAGGAGAAAGAAGTAGGTGATCGTAATATTATGGTTGATGGATGTATCTGGTCCCAAGAAGAAGCTCCACAAACCCACAGCATTACAGTGATTGGTCTGCGCTCCCTCTTCACGGTTAATTCCACTGCCTTCTTGTTTTTACGATGGTTATCTGCCCTGATATGTGACGAACAGCTCTTCGCGGCTAATGTAGGGCGTCACAACACGGCTCTAAAAATACCCACGCCAACCCCGCCGCCGTCTTCTTCCCTCTCCACGCATTGTTCTGAGATGAAAGATCCGCACATGCTTGGCTTGCACTTTTATTCCGAGGTGTTTCCGCACCACGGGAGTAAATAAATAAAGAAATAAATATATAAACAAATAAATAAAAAAACATGACAGCAGAAAGTAGGCTAGCGCTGGTTTCCACCCGCGTTCCTTCATCTCTGCACTACATTCGCTAGATTTGACCAGGGATTTGCTGTACGAGGCACAATCAGGATACGTCCCCAAAGACGTGTACTGCACCGTCGAGCTATTAAGGAGCGCTGGTGGAACCCAGAAAGTCTGGTCCTGACACACACATAAGCACAAACGCGAACACTTCACACACTCTTCCTCTGCTTCAATACTTAATCAGCTACATCTCCCCGCGATCAACCCCATTGATTTGAGCGAAGAAACAAATAAAGCAATTTATCTAAACCAGCCTGAAGCAGGGAAAGAAAACATCTTCATTAGTGTGAAAAGGCCTCCTGTTGGAGCTCTGCTTCACTACAGCTGCCCTTATTTCTCCTTCCCTTTTCTTTACTTCCACAATCACTGATCCTACACCACTGACTGTCCTCTCCCCAGCTCATCACACCAGCAGCTGGGTCAGTGTGTTGCTCCACAGCAAAGGCAGGATTGAACTGGATCACCGTGTCCGGATCCAAAGAGCTCCCCGAGGCCTTCAGGAAGAAGGTTGGAGATGCAGATGAGTCTGAGAAGGGATTTATTTACAAGTGGAGAACATTTAGAACAACTGCCCACATGACCAGATCAGACCATCCTACAGGTTCAGCCCAAGAGCAGAACCACAAGATGAGTAAAGAAGATCCAACAATCCTACATCATGGTAGCAAGTAGCTCTCGCCACAGCTGATATCAAAATGCAGCTTCTACCATCAGAAAGAGACCAAACCAGTTTGATCTTCATGGAGGAGTTTAAGGAGGAAACACTTTCTGTCAAAAAACATCAGGACAAGACTAACATTCTCCAGAGAACATCTAGACAAAGAGAAGGACTTCTGGAACAATGTGCTTTGGACAGATGAATCCAAAGCTGAATTATTTGGGTTTGGGGGACTTGAGAAGCTGAAACATCACAGAGCTGAAAGAATTCCGCATGCAGGAGTGGGAATGTCGTTCTTCCAGTCAATGTCAGAGACGGTAGACGGTTCTAGAAACATCTCACTGACATTATTTCAGACAAAAGAGGAGATACTGTACCAGCTATTAGGACAGAAGGTGTCTATAATTTACATTTTATAAATGATGCTTTAGAGATGTTTCTCCACATGTGTGGAAATGTTAAGGTGTTCATGAGGGTCCTTCCTTTTTTATATTTCTGATCATTTCTTTGTTTTCTGTGAGGGGAGGTAGATGATTTAACAGTCCTGAGATTAATGTTGAAGATCACTGATCTAGGAAAGTGTGCAGGTTCAGAAAGTCTGCTCTTGGCTAGATTTCCTCACACACTCTCACACTCCATCTTTCTTCAGCACTTAATGACCGATATCTCCATGCATCAAACACATCGATTTGACCAAACAAACCAATAAAGTCATTTATCTCAGGCAGAACCGGAGTAGAGAACATCGCCGTCGGAGTGCAGGCCTCCTGCTGGAGGTTGGACGAGTTCTCCTCACTCTCTTCTTTCATTCCTTAGATTCTCCTCCTTCAAACGGACAGATCAAACGATGATGGACTGGCTTTGGCTCAAGACCTGCAAGGCAACTAATGTATCAGATATTAAGGAACATAGTTCTTCACACTGTTGGTTGAAACACCGGTCAGAACAGCGAGACCACTGAAGCCTGCTGGAGGAACGTCTGTGTGACTTCTATTTACAGCAGTGATGTGAAAGCAAAGTACCAATCTGTTTCTAACTCTTCAATCCACTTCTATCCATTTCTTTCCATTTCTATCTAATTCTACCAATTTCTATATGATTCAATCCTTTCTATCTATTTCTGTTTCTGTCCCATTTTATACTTTCCATCCAATTCTATCCTTTCTATCTGTTTCTGTTCATTTTTACCTGTTTCTGTCCATTTCTATCCAATTCTATCCATTATATCCTTTCTAACCAACTCTATCCATTTCTACCAGTTTATAAATGTTTCTAGACATTTCTATCCATTTCTACCCTTTCTAACCAATTCTATCCATTTTTATTCATTTCTATTCACTTTCTATTCAGTTGATTAATTTCTATTCATTTCTATCTATTTCACGTTATTGATTGACAAGGTGGTCATAGTGGTTGACCGGTTTGGTCATAGTGGTTGACCGGTTTGATATTTCAGGTTGGTCGTGTTTGAGGACCACGTTAACCACCATCATCAAATGAAAACATCTGCTATGCCACTGAAGAGTTAAAGTGGTCAACCTCCTTAACCAGCTGAACCAGTTCGAGCTGTTCTGACCTCTGTCCTGGACGTACACTCACACGCTAAATGTTCCAGTTCACGCAATCTTCTCTTCTCACCACCAAATCAAAGACTTAATCTCCCATCAGTCAAACACACCGACGTTCTGACCACGCAAACAAACAAACCAATCCATCTGACCCTGGACAGAAAAGAGCTCAGCTGGAGCCGAGCCCACCTGCTGGAGGGGCTTTATGGAAGGGTCCGTTTTTCCATTTTCTGTTTATTACAAGCTGAACTGGCTTCTCTGGCTGTTTGTTACTTCTGAAATGTATTGATTGGACGATCTATCAGCTGCCCAACAGATTAAAACAGTGTTCACTACCTCAGGAGTAACGTTTCTTAGCAGATCATTATCCTGACATCTCATCACACAATGAGGATTCGTGTAGTTTGTTACGATATGAAGGTAAAGGTGCACATCAACCCTCTGTGCTGAACACGGGGGAATTTGTCCTCCATGTGTAACCCATCCACACACAGCGATACAGAGACTACTACACTAGGGGGCAGTGAGCACACATGCCCAGAGCGGTGGTCAGCCCCATACATGGTGACCGGGGAGCAGCTGGGGTGCTCAAGGGTACCTCAGTTATGTCCTGTCAGCAACCAGCGGCCTTCCAGTCACAAGGCTGGTTCCCAACCACCTGTAACTGTCAAGCTGATTGGCTCCTTTTGCTGAAAGACGAGACGTTATTTGAAACCGCCAAACTGATTGGTTGTTTTTGATGGAAGGGCGGGGCTTCATCTGTAACTACACTGCTGTGGAGGCACTTTGCTGACCCCTGCCTCTGTAGGACTGTGTCTTAGGTCTAAATGTAATTTGTAAATATGGGAACAGAATTAGAGCTGAGCTTCCTGCGGATTTAAAACCCAGGAAAACTCTCCCTAATAAACACCACACAGATACTTTAATTGATTTTCCTTTAGGATTGTAACTGTTTCAATTAGGAGAAGGAAAGACCCCTGTACACGTGTGTGTGTGTGTGTGTGTGTGTGTGAGAGTGTGTGCTAGCCTGTGTTATTGAATGAACCAATTTCAGGAGTGACTGCACTGTGCTTTATTATTGCTCATAAGCTCAAGGTCAGCTGAGGAAGATGAACTGCTCTTGCTTGCTATCCAGCTCCGACCTAATTTATCATGCTGGTTCGACCCACTCTGTAAAGCGTTTCCTTTGGGCCCTCACACACACACACACACACACACACACACACACACACACCCCAAGTGGTAAATGTGTGTGTTGGGGGGGTTAGATAGAGAGAAGGGATGATGGATGCATAATGCAGAAGAGAGAGAGCTCTATGAGTACACACACACACACACACACACACACACTTCAATGATCAGGACCCCACAGGACCACCACAGAGCAGATAGTATGTGGGT
>CM067522.1:22679873-22702373 GCA_034509495.1 Acestrorhynchus altus | reverse complement strand
AATCACTCTGATTAATCAATAACACTGACAGCACAGCCAAGCCATCACACTTAGGATGTTTATCAGATGTTTTTAGGATGTTTATCGGATGTTTTCAGTATGTTTTTAAGATGTTTATCAGATGTTTTTAGGATGTTTATCAGATGTTTTCAGTATGTTTTTAGGATGTTTATCAGATGTTTATCAGATGTTTTCAGTATGTTTATAGGATGTTTATCAGATGTTTATCAGATGTTTTTAGGGTGTTTATCAGATGTTTTCAGTATGTTTTTAGGATGTTTATCGGATGTTTTCAGTATGTTTTAAGGATGTTTATCAGATGTTTATCAGATGTTTTTACGGTGTTCTAAGATACTGTGAAACAGCAGAAAAGCAGCCAGAACAGCGTAAGTGGGTCTAAACAGTAACTGAAGCTCAGCGGTGAAGATTCCAGATCTCCCAGCAGAGGGTAATTTTACTCCAGCTGATAAGCAGAGTCAGGATATACGGTGTTCATATCCCAGTGTTTTCTCACACATGAACATTTTCATCCTGAGAGCTGAAATAGCTCTGTTAGCAAATCTTCAGCACATGTCGGAGCCTCGTGCCTCCGCGCGGCTCGTGTATCTGCTGCCTTTGTTAAAGTCTTTCAGAGACAGATCTTTTAAAAATCTGCTGTTGTGACTCACAGAGGCTGCTTTGGCTCGGGTTCGTCCTCGCAGATCGTATGCAAATGTTTGGGCCCCTGGTCAAAATGACTGTTACCCTGAACAATTAAGCCAAAACACACTTTCCAATATTTTAAGCAACACCCCGTATGATTGTGGTTTTGCCCAGTTTGAGAGTGAAAACAAAAAGAAGCACCTTGCAGAAGAATGGGAATGCTAGGAGATCGGAGTACTCAGATAACTTTGACCAAAAATCCAGACTCATTTAACCTTGTCCCAAAAAACAGCAGCTATGGGTTCTTCTAAGCAGCTGCCTACCACCCTGAAAATGGCACGAGGAACATTTCACAGGAAGAATGGATTTAATGAAAGTCCAGCAAACAGAACAGCGTCTGTAGCACCGCTGAAGTTAAAGAGGATGGTTTCTATGAATGGAAACTGATCCTAAACCCTGAAAATCCACAACAGTCCTCAAAGAGCAATGCATGCAGGACGTCCCAGCTGGGCTTCCTCTTTGAAATATGCCTACATTGGCACCATTCCACGTCCCAATGCACTGGATTGGATCCTGATATCCCTAGAAACCTCCTGAATCTAATATTCTGGATCAAGAAAGTTCCCTCACCTACGAATAGTGTAAAATCGCTTGGGTTGTGCAACCAATCAGAAAGCTCACTGAAACGTTCCAGCCATTAGCCACAAATGAAGTGGGAATGTGATTTACTTCTTTATTTATTTACTCTCGAGTCCGGTTCTGTATTAAATCATCGCGCATTGTTACGGGACACAAAAGCTGCGTTTGAGTGCCAGATGCTGGAACCGGAGGTGACGGCGTGCAAGAGAGAGGCAGCGCAGGAAGGACATTCTTAATTTACAACGGCCTTCAGGAGAGCGCTTTCAAAGCCTCGCTGATAATAAGCTAAGGGAATACAGACCGTATTTGAAAGCATGTGTGTGTGTGTGTGTGTGTGTGTGTGTGTGTGTGTGTGTGTGTGTGTGTGTGTGCTGCCCAGAGCCGAGAGCCCTTCACTCAACCCGAGAAACAGCCCCTGAAAGTGGCGAGGTGCAGGGAGCTGTAAATGAGCTGGGATGCAGTTCCGCAGTACAGAAAGGTTACGCCGAGTGGAACAGGGAGAACGAGGCGGAACAGCACGCTGCTGACGGAGACAGCTCCCTGTGTTCAGAAGAGCCTTTCAGCACTGCACACTACAAAGACGTGCTCTTTCCCTAACAACCCAACACTGTTTACAGACTTTACAGAGAAGATGAAAAAGCAGCAGTTTTGGAGGGAAATCAGACTTGCAGAACGTTTCCGTGAGGGTTCCGTAACGGGGTTTACGATTTGGATGGAGATGTCTGTCCATACCCCGCGTTTATTTCATCCATAGTTGTGCATGTAAGCAATAGTTCAAACGAATCACGGCCACTGAAACTTACGGCGGAACTTTCGGGAATTACGAATTTGAAGCGTGAAGTTAATGCAGTACCTACCGACGACCTTCTGCACTGTCGCAGCGTGAGGTGATCATACATGTCAGTGTGAAGGATGCATAGAAGTACACAATACAGGAAGAAGTATTGGGACATCGTGTGAAGACGTCTACTCTTTTGTTGGAGTAACTTCTGACAGCTTTCTTCGTTTTTGAAACATTGCTGTGAAGAACAGATTGCATTCAGAGACAAGATGATCACCACCCCACCTCATCTCCAACTCATCCCTAAAGTGCTGTATGCAGCTCCATCATTCCAGAGAACACAGTTCCACTGCTCCACAGCTCAGTGCTGGGGGTCTTTATACCCTCTAGTCCACACCTGCTATTAGACATGGAGACAATAGGGACATGTTTGTTTATCTGATCCAGAGAGTCCTATTCTATTGGCAGCACAATTCAGTATTGTATAGTGTATATTCAGTATCCAGTATGAATTATGCAGCAGCCCTCTTACGAATCATGTATTTGAATCATTGCCAATGAACAATAATGTACTGCGCTTTTGTTAATGAGGGTTTGGGGTGGAGGAAGGGGGTGGAGGAGGGGGGTGGAGGAGTGGGGTGGAGGAAGGGGTGTCTAATTTAGCGTGGATAGGGCTTTAGTCTAAAAACAGAAACAACCTGCGGTTAACCCCCACTCCACTCCCACCCGCAGCACAGGGTACGCTGGGTGCTCTCCAGACAAAATGAAATAAATAAAAGAAAATAAAAGGCTGCCAGACCTTTTAGCTCCTCTGTCACATTAAAGCACTGGTGTGAAGTCATTAGACCCAGTGGGGTTTTTAATCAGCCCTTGGCCCAGTGCACCACCCCGCACTGCATCAAATCTTCTGTCTCGGATCCTTTTGAAGCACAAAAGCACCAGCCTGAGTAACACCAGTCTGAGTGACACCAGTCTGAGTGACACCAGCCTGAACTACACCAGCCTGAGTGACACCAGCCTGAGTAACACCAGTCTAAGTGACACCAGTCTGAGTAACACCAGTCTAAGTGACACCAGCCTGAGTAACACCAGTCTGAGTGACACCAGCCTGAACTACACCAGCCTGAGTGACACCAGCCTGAACGACACCAGTTTGAGTGACACCAGCCTGAGTAACACCAGTCTGAGTGACACCAGCCTGAGTAACACCAGTCTGAGCGACACCAGTCTGAGTGACACCAGCCTGAGTGACACCAGCCTGAACGACACCAGTCTGAGTGACACCAGCCTGAACGACACCAGTTTGAGTGACACCAGTCTGAGTGACACCAGCCTGAACTACACCAGCCTGAGTGACACCAGCCTGAGTAACACCAGTCTAAGTGACACCAGCCTGAGTAACACCAGTCTAAGTGACACCAGCCTGAGTAACACCAGCCTGAGTGACACCAGCCTGAGTAACACCAGTCTGAGTGACACCAGCCTGAATGACACCAGTTTGAGTGACACCAGTCTGAGTGACACCAGCCTGAACTACACCAGCCTGAGTGACACCAGCCTGAGTAACACCAGTTTGAGTGACACCAGTCTAAGTGACACCAGCCTGAACTACACCAGCCTGAACTACACCAGCCTGAACGACACCAGCCTGAACGACACCAGTTTGAGTGACACCAGCCTGAACGACACCAGTCCTGCACTGCTCACAGTGTTAATGAAAGCTTTTCCATATATGGAGTTATAGAACTGAACATCAGTTATGAGCCCAGAACTGTAATGTGTTCTGTAGTTATGGGCGTCAGTAACTGTAGTGTAATATGTTCTGTAGTTATGGGCGTCAGTAACTGTAGTGTAATGTGTCAGTAACTGTAGTGTAATGTGTTCTGTAGTTATGGGCGTCAGTAACTGTAGTGTAATGTGTCAGTAACTGTAGTGTAATGTGTTCTGTAGTTATGGGCGTCAGTAACTGTAGTGTAATATGTTCTGTAGTTTTGGGCGTCAGTTCCACATTTGAGAAAATAAAAGAAACATCTATAAAAATCTCTTCCATGAATTAGAGGCAGGTACGCCTGAACGCAGCCGCAGTGATCTGTATGCAGCTGCAATCTGAATTCAATCTGCACGAATGCAGGGTGAAAGGATGTCATCAAGCTTGCCGTGACCTCTCCCTGTGGAGAACGCTTTAAATCCATCAGAACCGGAGCTGGCGGGCATGTAATTCCCCCGTCATATCTCTGAGAATCCAGCAACACCGACCAGACATATCATCTCTACAAACACCTCCACAAACACACACACACACACACACACACACACACACACACACACACACACACACACACACACACACAAACCTGAACAGATACTAACATCATGCAGGTTTCTAATACATACAGCACTGTGAAAATATTTATGCGCCGTCTTATTACCTGAGTCATGCCGTTCTAAATCAATGGTCCTTCTTTGCAACCTAAAGAATGTCTCTTCTGGGAAGGCTTTCTACAAGATTTTGGACATTGTGGGATGTTTTTCCCATTCATGCAGAAGAGCTTTTAGGAGATGGGCTTGCAATCTTCCTAGTTCATCCCAAAGGGTTGCAGAGCACTGAGGTCAGGGCTCAGGTCAAGTTCTTCCACACCAAACTCACCCAACCATGCCTTTATGGAGCTTCCTTTGTGCATTGAGGCCGAGTCAGGCTGGAACAGTAAAGGGCCTTTCTGTCAAACTGATCTGTCAGAGTTGAAAACATTGAGATGTCCCTTCACTGAGTCCCAGACTGAAAAGCAGCCCCGTAGCATTATCCCCCCTCAACCAAACTTCACGGCTGCCACAGTGTAATCAGGCAGGAACCAGTCTTCTGGCATTTGCCAAACCATCAGGTTGCCACAAAGAAAAGTATGATTCATGGCATCACATGTTTCACAGGGCTGACGGTGTGACTGATTGGCCTGATTAACAGTCAGGAATATTCGCAAATCAGAACTGGACCAAAATCCACCGATTTGAAACCTCTTGAAAATCTGAGGGACTAAAGGGAACAATGAGGAAAACACCAGTGAAGGCATCCACACAATCTGTCTGAACTGTACCACTGTGAGGCGCTGAACACCGATCCAGAACCTTATCTAGTCCATGACAAAATGATTCATGGAGCTATTAAATGCTATATGGTACATTTCAGTCACACATCACTCACAGTCATACATATATATATATATATATGTGTGTGTGTGTGTGTGTGTGTGTGTGTCTGTGTGTGTGTGTGTGTGTCTGTGTGTGTGTGTGTGTGTGTCTGTGTGTGTGTGTGAAAGAAATATTCCTAGAAGGAATCAACCAACACAAATTAAACTTGCTGGGTAGGTGTGACATTGTCATATATGTGAATGACATGTTCACTCTAAGCAAGGAAGGGCCTGATCACCGTACCTGAACACTGTACCTGATCAATGTGCCTGATCATTGTACCTGAACACTGTACCTGATCAATGTGCCTGAACACTGTGCCTGATCACTGTACCTGATCACTGTACCTGAACACTGTACCTGAACACTGTACCTGATCACTGTACCTGAACACTGTGCCTGATCACTGTGCCTGATCATCGTACCTGATCACTGTGCCTGATCACTGTACCTGATCACCGTACCTGATCACCGTGCCTGATCACCGTGCCTGATCACTGTACCTGATCACCGTGCCTGAACACTGTGCCTGATCACTGTGCCTGATCACTGTACCTGAACACTGTACCTGAACACTGTACCTGAACACTGTACCTGACGGACTATATTAGGTCATCGTGTTGCGTGTGCTTTCCATTCTGACTCGGGCTGTTGTGTTGGTAGCATTCTTTACAAGCGAAGTATGACTCAGAGAAGAGTTTCGAGAGCAATTCCAGCAGTTGGAAGAGTTCGTGATGGCTCACACTGTAGGGCTCCAGGGAAGTGGGATGGTCTTATTGATGTACTGCGCTCCATACCAATAGCAGACTGTTTGCAACAGTGGGCAGAAGAAGGGGTGAACCAGTGACATGAAAGACCTGCATGGAGAAGGAAAAATGGATTGTCCTTCATGTCCAGAGTGACCTAATGAGCAGTGATGCCCTCCACGAGTCATCCTGTTGCAAACACCATCGACTGCACAACACAGGACAACATGTACACGGGCCGTTACGATGACTGTGTCCGTGAAGACTGCAGTGGTGTTGTACCAGACTCTCACGGAGTCACGCAGGATGGTAGTGTGTGTTCAGCAACTTCAGTGATGCTTTTGTCTTCGAGAAAACGACTAATGATCTGATCGCCAGAACAGATCTCCGACAAAATAACTACGACTCCTTTCCAAGACGTCTGGCATATTGTCCCCCAACCACAGGAGATGCACCCTGGGAATCCCCTTTACTCACAACCAAGCTATGGTCTCATACGCATTACCACCCTTAACAGGGTCGGGGTCATTTCCCATCAGAACATCTGCTGGCACCCTGCCCTTACTGCATCATGTCCTGCAGACTCTGGGTCATGTGACAAAGAGGACGGAGGAATGATGTCATGGTCAAGGAGAGAACAATGAGGCCACAGTGAAACTGGATTAACCAGCAGAAACTGCTCCCACCTAAAAATACCATATCCGGTTTCCTTTTCCTCCCCTGCTGTAATGTGGGCTGTGAAACGCCATGTTTTCCTTCAGTGGGAAAATAAGGAAAACGCAACGAGTGTGTGACTCCCTTCCGCTGTCCCACTACTGAACACAGACTGGCTGAACTCCGAGCAGTGTTGACAGTGATGCACTGCACAGCCAGAAGCATCTGAGTCGGCAGCTCTGGAGTGCAGGTGGGAATATCACCCTCACTGAGAGCTCCAGCTGTGTGCATTCCGTCTCCTTTCTTTAGGAACGTCTTTCCACATAAGGAGCTATTTTCAGCCTGGATTTAAACGCGTCCAGCATCCGTCTGATTCCGTTTAACTGCACTGCAGAAACTCAACGCTGCATCTCCATGTTTAGTCTTTAGCTTAGGCACGACTGACTCGTTCAGTTACGCCGATGGGATGAGATGAGGTGGTGATCAACCAACATCCTGACCTCAAACCCATCAAAAAATTCCATAATCGAGTAATCTCTCTATCTCTGTTTCTCGTTCCAAAGTTCATTTCTCTATTTTACGCTTCATCTATATCTGAAAAAAGGAGGTTTTGAAATGACCCCTATTCATCATCATCATCATCATTCTCCTCCTCCTGCTCCTCCTCATCACCATCATTCTCCATGTCATCCTGCTCCTCCTCATCACCATCCTCCTTAACCTCCTCATCCTCCTCATCCTCCTCATCCTCCTCATCCTCATCATCCTCATCATCTCTCTCTCTCATTCTCTGTTTGCAGACATGAGCTCTCACTCCATCTTATTAATTTATGCAGCATCCTGCGGCGTTTGCACTGAGAAGAAACAGACACACACACACACACACACACACACACACACATACACACACACACACACACATACACAGGGAAGTAAATCGAAATTTCATATAATGTATAAACAGTAACAATGAACTAAGTTTGAAGTACAGTGATGCTGACGAGCGTGTGTGTATGTGTGTCATTGGTCCCACTAACACACACACACACACACACACACACACACACACACACACAAACACACACACACACACACACACACACACACACACACACACACACACACACAAACACACACACTTACTTTCCATTTTTTCACTCTGAACAGCACAATAGAGCTGATAGGCATTTCAGTTTTTTATTCATTTTTATTTCATCATCCCTCTCTCTTTGTCTCTCTCTCTCTCTCTCTTTCTCTCTCTCTCTCTCTCTCTCTCTCTCTCTCTATCTCTCTCTCTCTCTGTCTCTCTCTTTTCCAGTGCAAGCAGTCTGAGGAAAGATGCTTGCTTAAGGCTTACAACAGCAGAAGCTGCTTTGATATGCTATATGCCTTATGAGCTGTCAAAGCTCAGAGAGAGAGAGAGAGAGAGAAAAGAAGAAGAAGAAGAAAGAAGAAAGAAAGAAGAAAGAAAAGAGAGAAAGAAAGGGAGAGAGAGAGAGAGAGAGAGAGTTGGGCTAATTAAAGGAAGCATAATTAGGCCAAATACTGACAAACAGCAGCCAGCTTTCTTATACTCTCCTCCACCTTCTCTCCATCACCCCCACTCCACTGCAGCTCTCTCTCTCTCTCTCTCTCTCTCTCTCTCTCTCATTTTCTCTCTCCTTCCTGTCTCTACCTGTCTACTTCATTTGCTGCTGGTACAATCCCTACTCCTTCCATTTGACTCATCAGTCTTCACTCTTTACATTCCTTCTATTTCAATCACTCACTTACAAATCCCAGATTCACGGACTTCTTCTTCTTCTTCTTCTTCTTTTTCTTGACCACCTCAAACCTCCTCCAATTCACCCTTACTTTGTCCTGCTCTTCCCTCCTCCTCCTCCTCCTCCTCCTTCATGCCATGCCTCTTGCTTGCTCTCAGTCCTCCTTCCATTCTACTACATTTCTCTTTCTTTACCCCACTCTCTCGATCCTCTTCTCCTTTCTGCGCGTTGCTCTCTTTGTTAGCCCCACCCTCTCACATCCTGGCTTTTGCTCTCTTCAGCAGAAAAGGCTGCTGGGGTGACTCAGAGGAGAAAAGTGAGGAGGAAAGTGAGGGTGTAAAAACTAGACCAGACACATCGCCTTCAATCCTGCATGTGGTGTTCTTGCATCAGAGTGAGCAAACACTAGAAACACCAGTTAATTCACTAAGTCCAGCAGTCCGAAGGGAAGCGGTTTGCGGTTTCGGAATCTAAAGTACAACCATATTGGCCTATTGTTGTAATGCTGCTAGTTGTTACACCGAGGGATTTGCTGACCTTTGCCTTCCTGCTCTCGAAAGGTTTTCAACCATTAAAGCAACAACAGACAGCGTTCCTCTGCTTCAACCTACAGTACACCAATCAGCCGTAACATTAAGACCTCACTGTCCATTCTGTCAGCACCTCTGACCACTTTCTGGTTCTATAATTCAGACTGTAGTTCATCTGTTTCTCTGCAGACTTTCTTCTCCTCCTTTCACCCTGATCTTCAATGATCAGGACCCCACAGGACCACCACAGAGCAGCTGATGTGGGTGGTGGGTCATTCTCAGCACACAAAGTCACTGACATGGTGGTGGGTGTGTTAGTGTGTGTTGCTGAGTGCAGGTGGGTCAGGCGCGGCAGTGCTGCTGGAGTGTTTAAACCCTGTGTCACTCACTGTGTCCACTCTATCGAACACTCCTACCCGAGTGTCTCCACGCTAACCAGATGTAAAAGTCAGGGCAGAAGCTCATCTGTTTCTGCACAGTTTTGTGCTGGTCATCTTCTAGTCCTTCATCAGTGCTCACAGGACACTGCCCACAGGACGCTGCCCACTGGACATTTCTGGTTGGTGGACTGTTCTGAGTCAACAGTGACATAGGGGTTTAAACACAGAAGTAGTATATCTGCATATCTTTACAAATCAAGAGCATTAAAGTGTTTATCCTGCTTTTGTTGAAGTAACTGTCTCTACTGTCAGCGAAGACTTGATTCTGGAGACATTGCTGTGGTTGATAACATTCAGTGACAGATCATTCATCAGGTCATAATGTTGATGATCACCATACCACCTCATCCTCAACTCCCAACTCCATCCTAAAGCCCCCTGTCTGGGCTCCATCATTCCAGAGAACACAGTTCCACTGCTCCACAGCTCAATGCTGGGGGTCTTTATACCCTCTAGTCCACACCAGCTATTAGACATGGTGTTAATAGGGTCATGTTTGTTTATCCTAGACCAGAGAGTCCTATTCTATTGGCAATACTGTTGGCAGTGTCTCCACAGGGACATCCCGGCCTTAATGTGTGATTAAAGTAGCTGAATGCTTTTTGTTTAACACTTTACTGAGCGTCCCAAAACTTTTGTCCAGTAGAAAGTGTCGTTAGTGCCTCTGCGTTTGGGAAGCTCTGACCTACTTTCTCCTCAAGCTGCAGCAAATTCACAGGTAATTAGCAAAGTTAATCTGCTCGTCACAGACACCCACAGACTGCAGCATTTCTCATTTACAACGTGTCTCCAAACTCAACAGAGCAGGACCAGTACTGTACCCTGTAGACCTCACATAACAGGCAGCTTCCTGTTTCAAATTACATTTTACAAACATAACACTTCACAACGAACAGTATTAGATGGCATTGAGATGGTTTTATTAAATATGCTTCATTATGAACTGACAGTAAATAAGACATCGATAACCCTTGTGTTGTCTTAGTACTCCTGTCTAAACCGCCTCCTAAGGTCAAAAATGACCGCCCTTCATAATGCCTTCATTGAGTTTAAACCCTCAGGATTCAGCCTCCTTAACAGCTTTAACAGCTGCAGCAGAGACTGCCAATTACCATGGGTGGAGGAAGATTGTGTGTGTGTGTGTGTGTGTGTGTGTGTGTGTGTGTGTGTGTGTGTTAGAGAGAGGAGAAAATTGTGTACACGTGCACGTGTTGCATGCATGTGAGACTTGCACGTGTATGTGAACATATGTGATACACATGCTGCAAGCCTGTATTCTATTTTCTTTGATTATGTTTACATTGTTATATGTCTCTACGTGTGTGTGTGTGTGTGTGTGTGTGTGTGTGTGTGTGTGTGTGTGTGGGTGTGTGTGGGTGGTCCTGGGTGATCCAATCATAAATAGCCATTAGTCAGTAGAAATGGTCAAATGAGATTCCAAGTCCCTCAAAACTGCCTTCTAGTAGTCAGGTTGATATTAATACCTGCCTATATATATATATATGTCCATCCTGTCCTCTATGAAGCCAAATAGGGTGTGCTGTGTGTGGAAAGTAGGGATTTTGTCTATTTTCATTTTTAAACTAAATATTTTTATTTTAATAATTTGGAAATAAACACATTATGCTGCCACACTTCAAGTTCAGTCTCCCAAACCTCATATAAACCCTTCCCTGGACAGTAGAGACCATTACTCCAACAGACTCATTGTACCTTCATTTCAGAATGAATGAAAGTGTCCCAAACATTTTGTCCATATAGCGCATTTTAGGAAATGTGACACAAAAATCAATATCAAAGAAGAGGAACCAAGTTATGTAATCTATGAAACATTCAGTAGTGTGTCCAAACCTTTGACCTTTTGGTTTTACTGGAGACAATAAGGAGATAAATCTGAGTAGTCTAGGATCTCCTGGAAATAACAATTTCCCTATTAATATTAATCAAATTGGTGAATAAAAGTGTCAAACTATGAAAATATCTTTTCTCTATTGAAACACAACATTCTGGGGGACATACCAGAGTTCAAAAGAGGACAAACTGTTGGTGCACGTCTTGCTGGCGCATCTGTGACCAAGACAGCAAGTCTTTGTGATGTATCAAGAGAAGGACCAACCACATCCAACAGGATTAACTGTGGACACAAGAGGGCCTTTGTCTGAAAGGATGTTAGAGAATTGTAAGCAGTTGTGTCCAAAAATGTAGCCTACAAGACAAACTGACGATGTATTGGCCGCAAAAGGAGACCCTAGTACAGCAAACTAATCAATGATTGTGGTCTAAAACCAGGTGTTTCAGTTTCATTGTCAACAAGCTGCCACGACATAATAATCGTATTTTATATGATTGACATGAATCGCGAAACAATCACCCGATGATCGTGATCCGGTTTTGATGCGACGCTGCATCTGGCGTCCCAGGACGAAGGCGGTTTCTGTTTAGTCTGGCGTTGGATTACAAGCTACAGATGTGTGAGTTTGATTGAATAAAGGTGTGAAAGACGAAACGAGCTGTAAAACTGTTTTCTGCATTATTAAGTTTGAAGCTTTGGCAGCGAATCTGCTTCATCTGTGTGCTTCATCAGCAGTAGCTGCAACAGTGAGGACAGCTTCGTTTATCTGATTTTCCAGCCTGCTGCCCTCACTGTGTGAGCCTGTGCCCACATTTGCTCTGACTGATTTGATGGGAATCGGTGCTCAGTAGTAATTATATAATTTACAGTGCTATTAAATTGGTATCGTCAGGTACAAGGCAATCAGATCAACTCACCAATCGGGTCAAACTTTGGGCTGATGTGAAGTCACTCAGCTCTGAACAAATTGGGACTAAAATCCCAGAGTGTATTGTTGGCTGTCTGCAGTGTGTGTGTGTGTGTGTGTGTGTGTGTGTGTGTGTGTCTTGTATGGTAGCTCCTTCAACATTAATTCCAGTTCCTCCTCAGACCTGCCCATAACCCTTCTGTTCCTCAGAAATCTCTGTCTCTCTCTCTCTTAGTGTGTGTCAGTGTGTGTGTGTGTGTGTGTGTGTGTGTGTGTGTGTGTGTGTGAGCAAGCGAGCATGTGTGTCCCGGTCCTGAAGCTGCGTCCTGCTGCAGCCACTGCATTATTAAACCTCTGCTGAGATTGGATTCTGTTCAAGCCGGCTTTTGTTCGGAGTGACTGGAGACTTCATCTACGGCTGACAGTGGGTGGGAGGGGGGCACCCGGAGTGTGTCGGTGTGTCGGAGTGTAAGTGTGAGTGTGTGTTACTGCAGCTCTGAGTGGGTGTTGACAGGTGACGCACTGAGGAGAATGACAACAGACAAGTGAGCAAGAGAGGGCTGCACCGCGACTGGGAGAGGTGTCCAGCGGACTGATCCGGACACAATGCCCGAGTTAATGCAGAGTCCGGACCACGACTCGCGGCTGAGTTTAAAAGGCCCTGAACTAACCACCACTTATAACATCAGGATGGGGTTTCAGTCCATCTGCTGTACAATGAAAGAAGGTTCATGAATTGGCATGTAAACGAGCTCTGCTCTGATTGGCTACTCGGTATTGCATTTTATTTAAAATCCAGTAACTTATGGGCACAAACTGCCGCGGGCAGTCAAATCAACTTTGCCATTATGGCTGACATGCAAATGAGCTGTGTTCTGATTGGTTAAACTGCTGCAGGAGTTGATATATAAATCACATGATATGTTTCTCCTCTCTCTGTCCATCCAATCAGCTCCTCTGACCACACAGGAGCACTTTCTACTTCTATGATTACAGACTGAAGACACAGCAGTGCTGCTGGAGTGTGTCCACTCACTGTCCACTCTATCAGACACTCCTACCGAGTGTCTCCACCTTGTAGATGTAAAGTCAGAGACAGAAGCTCGTCTGTTTCTGCACAGTTTGTGTTGGTCGTCCTCTAGTCCTTCATCAGTGCTCACAGGGCGCTGCCCACAGGGCGCTGTCGGCTGGGGCGTTCTGGTGCTCTCGGTCCAGCAGTGACACTGAGGGGTTTAAACACTCCAGCAGCACTGCTGCGTCTGATCCACTCGTACCAGCAACACACACTAACACACCACCACCATGTCAGTGTGACTGCAGTGCTGAGAAACAATGGGGTGGTCATAATGTTATGGCTGATCTGTGTAGAATGCATGCACTACACAGTTTACATTCTACATTAAAGTCTTTCGGTTCTGCAAACCGTGTTCTCCGTGATACGGGTGCTTTAATACGCAGTCGGGCTTGGACACGGCGTTCCTGCTAAGCAACTGGAACGCATAATTAAAGCCGATGTGCCGAGGCTCTGCCAGACTCACTATGAATATATGGATGTGTCTGCGCTGCACATGCCGATGCATGTGAGGGATGCTCTGAGTGAAAGTGTGTGTGTGTGTGTGTGTGTGTGTGTGTGTGTGTGTGTGTGTGTGTGTGTGTGTGTGTGTGTGTGTGTGTGTGAAAAGAAAAGAGAGAGTCAGGAATAAGGACTGTGGATGGCTTTGTTCTTTATCTGATCCCAGTGTGCCACTTCCAGCCTGAGGCATGTGAGAGGGTTGGGAATAATGCAAGTGTGTGTGTGTGTGTGTGTGTGTGTGTGTGTGTGTGTGTGTGTGTGTGGCTCTTGGTCACCATCGTGAATAAGTGGCCATGTGTGGGAGAGGGCAAACACAACCTTGCGCAAATGTGTGCGTCATGAATCCGAACCCTGTCCGTCAGAGCTGAGCTGTTCATCAGATGTTGCTGCAGAAAGTGGACCGGAAAGAGCTCTGGGATGAGAATTCCGAGGGGAAAAGCTGAGGGAGAGAAATAATGTAATAAAGTAATGGAACAAAAATAACTGCAAACAACTGCAAATTGAGGCCCGGCCTGTTTAGACGGAAATGTAATGAGCCATTTGATGTTTGGTGGGAACCTGCTGCTGCGTGTGTGTGTGTGCGTGTCTGTGTGTGTGTGTGTGTGTGTGTGTGTGTGTGTGTGTGTGCGCGTGTGTGTCAAAAAGTCATGTCAACTGATTTCCAACAAATCTTCGTAAGGTCAGACCAATCACTGTGGAAAATTGAGACGAAATTGTCCACCATTTATGACCAGAGGCGGAGCCAGACTCACCTACCCATGTAGTAGATCCACCCCCTTCTGCCAGACCAAAGGTGTCTCCGGCTATGTCCACATGTCCACATGTCCACATGTTTTTAAAAACAGATGTTAAAATGCTGCTTGCCATCACTTTTGTTTTTTAGTATTTCAGTTTTTCTAAATAAAAACACACACACACACACACACACACACACACACACACACACACACACACACACACACACACACACACCCTGCAGGGACACACACCTCAATACGCACTAGCGGTCCCTGGGGAGCAGCTGGGGGCCGGGTGCTCAAGGGCACATCATTGATGTCCTGATGAATCCAGAAATGGGTTGCTTCTCTAACCTTCAGCTGACGGCTGCCCCCAGAAAAGGTTTCTCATATCCCAGCTTAGACGGCCGCAGGTCAGAGCGCAGGGTCAGCCATGCTCTGGAGCCCCAGGGCTGGACAGTCCAACAGCGGCAGTGCCAGACCTGGGTACTGAACCCACAACCTTGCTCTCAGTAATGCAGAGCCACCGCTGTCTGACTGATTCAAACGAGCCATAGAGTACACACAGAGTCCCTGTAGTACTGCCATTAGAATAGGACCATGTCTACACCACCATGTCTAATGCCAGGTGTGGACTAGAGGGGTATAAAGACCCCCAGCATTCAGCTGAGAAGAACGATGGAGCTCTTTTGGATCCAGACTTTTTGGGAGGGATGAGCTGAGGAGTTGGGATGAGGCCTAATGCAATCAAAATATCATTGTGTCCCAATACTTTTGTCCCTTATTTGGCACTTTAGACTCTGTGGCACCACTCTAAGAGGCTGGAGAAGCTGGTGTGTTTACAGTGACGGAGAACTGGTTCATTTTGATCTGAGACATGGGAGTGGGTCCTGGATCAGCAGAAATGGGCTGTTTCCATCAGTGGTGGAGGAAAAACAGAAGATCACTATCTTACGGCCGGGTTTACACACCAGCTTCCTGCTGTTGATACAAGCTGAAATGGACTGCAGAGCCTGGAGAGATAATGTAAGCAGGAAACCCTCCAAGCACAGGTCTGAGGTCAGCTTTTCCGTGTCCAGATCTGGACTTCAGTTACCACAAGGGCGATCAAGAGGCTGAATTCAGATCAGCTGCTGAAGGCGACATCAGTGGGCCTTCAGATCCAAGTGACAAGAGCCACCTGGGGTCCAGTATTAGTACAACGTAAGCCTGCCATCTAGTGACGGGGTGGGGGAAGTGTGATTTGTTTCAGTATTCAATCAAACAGGCCAATTTGGCATGATTTCCAAAGGCTGATCCTAGATCAGTATGTACTGGAACACCACCTTATTCACTGTTTCTTCTGAAATCAGGGGCATGAAAGAGTTGATCCTGCTTTTGTTGGAGTAACTGTCTCTACTGTCCAGGGAAGACCTGCTAGATTCTGGAGATTTTGAGATGTTGTCAAGATGTTGAACGATCTCCACTCCACTTCAAACCCAACTTGTCCCTCCCAAAAGTACAGGATGGAGTTCCATCATTCTGGAGAACACAGCTCCACTGCTCCACAGCTCAATGATGGGGGGCTTTATACCCTCTAGTCCACACCTGCTATTAGACATGGAGACAATAGGTTCTTCATTCATTGCAGTTCTGTGGTGAATGAAGATGAAGGTGATCAGGATCAATAACTGATGATAACTGCAGTCTGATCTGATCAATATTTATTGATCTACTCATACAGAAGTGGTGTCTCTCAGTACGGCGTCTCTGCATGGAGGTGTAGAGGTTCCTAATGGTGTCCTGTGATGATCCATCCCATGCAGCTTGAATGTTCTCACTCAGTTCTGCAGATGGTGTGGTAGGGATGGAGTGTTGATAGAGCGTCCAATAGCATCCACACATTTTCAATCAGGGACAGGTCTGGAGATGAGACCGACCACGGCGTAGTATCTGTGTCTTCAAGACGAGATCTTGAGACGTCGTCCTGTTGGAATAGAGCACCGGAGTGTGTGTTCAGAAAAGGTAGAACCACTGGTTGCAGAACCTCGTTAACTTAACGTCGGTCTGTAAAAGTCTCTGTAATGAAGATCAAAGCCGATCTGACATCGTACGAAACTGCACCCTCACCGTCACACTGTCACAAAAAAAACATTGATCTCTTGGTTGTGTCCACCAAGACATAACGAGACTTGTCACTGCAGTCCATTCCAGTCAATTGATTCCTTTTAGATGCAACTGTTGGAAAGTGCGTCCACACACATTTAGGCTACAGTGTATACATTGGCAAGTGTCTTTTCAGAAGCAACAATATGCAATCAACAGTAATCCATCGAACATTCAATCCCGTCATCCTCGATTCCTGCCAAAGCTGAGCCTTTGACAAACCCTGTATAGACGAGCACTTTGAGTTCCTGCCCAGTGGAAAGCATTCATTTATTCCCTCAATCAAGCACTGCTGGTTTACCCCAGCATGGAGCAAGTCCAAGTGCAAGCGCATCAACTCTGCAGATCCTGCTCGGAGCCCTTAGGTCAAACAAGCGGACACCATTACGGGATTAAAACACATGACGGGGCAGATTAATTCCCCATACGGAATGCAGCTGGGGCCCAGTGAATGCAGTCGCACGGAAAAGCGAGTCCAAAGAAAACTTGAATGTAAAGGGCAGCGATTGAAGAAAATGATTATCATTTGTCTTGTTTGTTCTTTATAGGAGCAGCTGGCTTGGATGAAAACGACTGGTTGGAATGAATAGATCCACATGGTCATACATGTGGTGGACAATCAGTGCAGACTGCTGGTGCCGAAGGCTATTTCGCTCCGCTATCTGTGAACTCAGAGCCACGAAATGGGCCAAGATTGCATCTGACAAACATCCTAAATCAGCACCTACACGCCTCCGTTCATTACATTTTCCACATTATATGTGCAGTTCCGACATATCCCAGCATTTTACCAGGTGATGTTTTCACCAGCATGAGCGATAAACACCTTACATAAGAGCTGATACGGTGCTTCGGCAGAAAGCAGTGAATCATTTGCATTATGCCGTCTCCATTCTTCGTTCCGTGGTCGTATGTTGGTGTGTTAGAAAGTTGGTACTCGTTTAGACTCATCTGCATCTTCCATCACTCTGCAGCCTCGGGCTGAACAGATCTCTGTTCTCGCCTCAGGTCACGTTTTATGAGATAGAACAGAGTAGAAAAGCTTGGAAAGCAAATGCAAACCTCTGAGATGAGGTTGCACCAAGCTGAAGAGGTGGAGGGTGAGGTGGAGGGCGAGATGGAGGGTGATGTGAATGGTGAGATGGAGGGTGAAGTGGAGGGTGAGGTGGAGGGTGAGGTGGAGGGTGAGGTGGAGGGTGATGTGAAAGGTGAGGTGGAGGGTGAGGTGGAGGGCGAGGTGGAGGGTGATGTGAATGGTGAGATGGAGGGTGAAGTGGAGGGTGAGGTGGAGGGTGAGGTGGAGGGTGATGTGAAAGGCGAGGTGGAGGGTGAGGTGGAGGGCGAGGTGGAGGGTGAGGTGGAGGGCGAGGTGGAGGGTGAGGTGAAGGCCCTACAAGCCTCAGTTGGCTTGCGTTTGTCTTGGTAATAGCAGGCATGACTGTGGGGAATCTGAACTGGTGTTGTGAAGAAAATAAAGAAATAAAGGTAAAAATGAATAAATATCGATGTTATTTATTCACGGCGCGTGTTCTCCGTCCGCGTACCTTCCAGCTGTTCTGTGAAAGCAGACGAGAACCAGGCTTTGTTCGAGAAATTGCGTCTAATTGGCAGACCTGTTGTAAAACTGATAAACACATGTAGCGATTATCAGGCTCTGCCAGATGGGTCCATGCCGCTCCTAAAAGGACGTCTTTCGGCATCAGGATTCACCTGTTACCACGGCAACAAATCCATGACAACAACTCCAACTGTGCGCCGGTTCTGCAGTCTTATCACGCAAAACGGGAAAAAGAAAGTGTGTGGTTTGAGCTACAAAACTGCAGCATCAAAGACCTGTTCCTCTGACACTCTTCACCTATTTCACACTTCTGCTCAGGACACACTGACCCAACACACTGACCCAACACACTGACCCAGCACACTGACCTAACACACTGACCCAGCACACTGACCTAACACACTGACCCAGCACACTGACCCAGCACTCTGACCCAACACACTGACCCAACACACTGACCCAACACACTGACCCAGCACACTGACCTAACACACTGACCCTGCACACTGACCCAGCACTCTGACCCAGCACACTGACCCAGCACACTGACCCAACACACTGACCCAACACACTGACCCAGCACGCTGACCCAGCACACTGACCCAGCACACTGTCCCAACACACTGACCCAGCACACTGACCCAGCACACTGACCCAACACACTGACCCAGCACACTGACCCAACACACTGACCCAGCAGACTGACCCAACACACTGACCCAGCAGACTGACCCAACACACTGACCCAGCACACTGACCCAGCAGACTGACCCAGCACACTGACCCAGCACACTGACCCTGCACACTGACCCTGCACACTGACCCAACACACTGACCCAACACACTGACCCAACACACTGACCCAACACACTGATCCAACACACTGAACCAGCACACTGACCCAACACACTGACCCAGCACACTGACCCTGCACACTGACCCAGCACACTGACCCTGCACACTGACCCAACACATTCCTCTAAAAAACAATCCCAATCACAATGTTACACCAAGTAAAGAGTTGGTGTTTGATGGAAAATTATGGTTTTTGGGGGTGAATGGCGGTGTTTTGTAAAGAATTCCATTATTTGGTGGTGAATGACAGTGACGGTGACAATGTTTGGGAGAGAATGACGGTGTTTGGAGGAGAATGACGACGTTTGGAGGAGAATGACGACGTTTGGAGGAGAATGACGGCGTTTGGAGGAGAATGACGATGTTTGGAGGAGAATGACGGTGTTTGGAGGAGAATGACGATGTTTGGAGGAGAATGACGGTGTTTGGAGGAGAATGACGGTGTTTGGAGGAGAATGACGGTGTTTGGAGGAGAATGTCGATGTTTGGAGGAGAATGACGGCGTTTGGAGGAGAATGACGACGTTTGGAGGAGAATGACGGCGTTTGGAGGAGAATGACGACGTTTGGAGGAGAATGACGATGTTTGGAGGAGAATGACAATGTTTGGAGGAGAATGACGGTGTTTGGAGGAGAATGACGGTGTTTGGAAGAGAATGAAGATGGTTCGTTTTGAAAGACAGTGTTTGAGATGAAGCACAGTGTTTGGTGGAGAACATCAGTGCTGCTGTTTTGTGGACTTTGACTGCACTAGGACGTGATGTCTGTAATTAAGAGATGAAACGGGTACTTTTGAGCGCAGTGGTCACCTGTGGTCAGCGCTGGCACCCTGGATGCCCAATAGACAAAAACATCACGTTGGACAAAAACTCCAAGGCAGGCCGTTTTACAGCTCCTTTCCGAAAGCCTATAAATCACAGCTCACCAGTGGCTTCTTTAAAAGAAAGAGTGCTGACCCAAACTGCGGAACGAGCCGTGATTTACGATCGTACTGGAGACGGTTATTCACCTCACTGAGCAGCGATCAACAGTCGGCATTCGAGGCTCCACGGCTGGATGAACAGATCAGAAAACAGAAGCTCAGATTGAACTAGCAGAATGAATCATTCATAATGAGAAATCAATAAGGGCTGAACTGGCTTTGATAACAGAAAATGAAACATTCGCCCATAAAATGGATTACAAAACATAATAAATGTGTTATTAATCAATAATAACAACGTAATAAGCTCAACCAATTATTCATAATGAAGACAAACGTGTGGCTGGGGTAGCATGATTTTCCGATGGTAATGCTCGCCCGGAGTAGAACGCGTTCCGTTAAAAGGAGAAGACTTTCAGTCAAAATTGATCAAAACGATGAGGGTTCTGCTGCTTCCACACGTAGGACTATGATTAAACAATCAATATTCCAATAAATGGTCTCTACTGTCCAGAGAAGACATTAGAACTCAGCATGTTGGATGACCACCAACATGAGGTTCTGCATCCAGTGGTTCTACCTTTTCTGAACACACACTCCGGTGCTCTGTTCCAACAGGACGACGCTCGTCCACACACTGCTGCCGTCTCAAGATCTCGTCTTGAAGACACAGATACTACGCCGTGGTCGGTCTCAGAGAGAGGGGGCGGGGCTGATGCTCAACCTGCATACAGACTCTGACTGATCAGAGAGAGGGGGCGGGGCTGATGATCAACCTGCATACAGACTCTGACTGATCAGAGAGAGGGGGCGCTGATGATCAACTCTGCACACAGACTCTGGACTGATCAGAGAGAGGGGCGGGCTGATGATCAACTCTGCACACAGACTCTGACTGATCAGAGAGAGGGGCGGGGCTGATGCTCAACCTGCATACAGATTCTTGACTGGATCAGGAGAGAGGGGCGGGCTGATGCTCACCTGCATACAGACTCCTTGACTGATCAGAGAGAGGGGCGGCTGATGATCAACCTGCATAAGCAGACTCTGACTGATCAGAGAGGGGGCGGGCTGATGATCAACCTGCATACAGACTCTGACTGATCAGAGAGGGCGGGCTGATGGATCAACCTGGGTATACAGACTCGACTGATCAGAGAGAGGGCGGGGCTGATACCAACCTGCATACAGATTCCCCTGACTGATCAGAGAGGGGCGGGCTGATGACTCAACCTGCATACAGATTCTGACTGATCAGAACACACGAAATGTCCTGAAAAGAATCCAGACGGGTCTGTATGACTGTCTCCTTTAAATCCTTGTTTAATTTTCCGCGCCAGACAATAAAACAACATTCCAATCAATTGGCGAAGCGCTTCAAAGGTTAGTTTACCGCTCTTTTTTTCCGCCAGACAGCACTTTGGCTGACATTTTCCCCACATTAATACACAGAAGATGTAGAAGAAAGTTTAACGCCAGCCGGAAGACTGAAAATCAATTAGGAGCCATTTATCAGCAGCAGGGTTCATTATCGCCATCCTGAGAGCAAAGTGACACAGGTGCACCTCCTCTTCACCCCATTGCCGCCTGGAGGAACGTAGGAGTTCACACAATAAAACCGGGGACTTCCTGAAGGAACTGGCAGTCTGATGCAGTCCGATGCACTTCTCCTGCTGTAGTACGGTCGCTCGCTGAAGGAGTGCAGGCTGCGCGCACTGTCGGGAGTGTCGGTATTGATGTAGAGGTCCGCGCTGAGCTGCAGGATTTATGAAAGCTGACATTTTCACAGGTTCACTGTACGACGGCGTCGTGATGAAGTGCGATAAAGTCCTCGCTGATGATGAAGCGATGGCCGGTGTCTGCTGAAAAGTCACATACACAGTCACGTTGATGTGTCTTGCTCTGCGGCACAGTGTAAACAGGTTTTTTTGGAGGACAGAGTGTAATCAAACAATCAGGGACATTTAGACGGATTATTGGGCACCAAACACCCTGAGAAACCCGGAGTCTGCAGTAGAGACCAGAGATGGAGACAGTTCAGCCTGCTCGCTTGCAGACCTGCCTCCTCTTTTCCGAGACCAAGTGCATGTCTCAGACCACCTTCATTGAGCTTACAGCACACAAGAAAAGCAGAGTTCCTCCCTGGATTCCCGGTTTCTCCAGGAAGTGTAACGGTCTAAGCTCAGCTCCTCCATGCAATGAACATGGATGCGAGAAGGCAGGTCCTGTAGATGACCACAGTCTCTTCCAGTATAGTCTGGGTCCAGTGCTTAAACCTTAGAACTTGGAATGTTCTCAGACAAGATGCATTTTATTTTGGACACACTGGCAGTTTCAGGCCGCATGTAGGAAAACTTCCTGGAATGTCAAAAAGTAAAATAGAGAACTTCACTGCAATTATTAGCCAATTAATTTAGATCTGACATCGACTGGAAGTACGACGTTCCCACTCCTCCATGCGGATTTTTTTCAGTTTCAGGATGTTTCAGCTGCCTTTTGTACAGACGTTTCCACGTTTCCTTCCCTCAAGCCCCCTCTGATACAATAAAGATCATATAGTGGTTTCTGTGATGG